>JASDQU010103611.1:132940-149637 GCA_032191745.1 Picea mariana
CCTAGTCTCTCCGGCCTAATCACCAAATGAGCCTCCTAGCTTATTATAACTCGGCTCACAAGCCTATAAAACATGTTTACAATTTATAAATACAATTGGGGCTTGTCCTTGGGGAGATTACACTGTTGATTATGAATCGGTCGATAATTTATGTTTGGTAATATATTATACAAATAATTGCACCAACATTTTGGCACCGTTTTCGGGGAGTTGTAAATGATAATAGGTAGTATTTGAATTAGATTTATTTAATGGTTTTGGATTGGTTTTAAGGACGACCTAAGGGTGGAGAGAAGATGATAAGACGTGAGGGAAGAGCCCACTCATCCACTTTAGTGGGGTTGCTCCAAAGTTAGTTTGTCCTCTCCCTTTCACGCATAAGTGTTTTTCCTTATTTTATGCAAAAGTGTGTTTTTATTTATGCAAATATAGTTTTATTTATGATGACTTGAATTGTTTGAACAGTTAACTTGGTGACAATAGGGTCCCGGTAACGCAAGGAGTTCAAGTTTGTTTTGTTTTAGTTTTGCAAATGGTTTTAATTTCTTAGTTTTAAAATTCATATCTTTGATGATAAATCATTTTTGGGGTGCTGTAAGAACTCCTGAGTACTAATCTGTGTTGCGAGAGAGGATCTACCAGCCAGTAGAAGAAGGATGATTAAGATTTTTTTGAGCAAACAAAGAAATGGTACTTCAAGGAATTTCCCAAACCTTGATAGCACATGGAGAACTACCTATATCCCGAGTGGAGAAAAATCCTCCTTGCAATCAAAGGTCTATCAAAATCTAAGGTGGACCAAGTCTGGGTTGTAGTTAGAGACTTATGTATATCTGAAGAAGGAAGAAAAGAGCAAGATACTTATGAGCCACATCAAGTAGCAGATCTGGAAGTTCATGAACAACATCTAGAGGAGATCCAAGAGTCATGGACCATATCTGAGGAGCATCCACTTGAGCCAGAAATTGAAATTTTTTTGCATGTTTGTCTCCAGATCCTTCGTGTATTCCGAGGTGTGATGACGAACTTTCCAAGGAACTACATGATCTGACATCCAGAGAGAGCCAAGAGATAAAATATTACATCGAAACTTGGTTCCAAGTTGTCGTGAGGCCCCAACACCCTTCCATATTCTTGGCATCATCTCCAGAAGAGAAACTGGCCTCTCATATCCAGAAAACCATTGAGGTATCTTTTCCATATTTGGATATGAGTCTGCTTATAAATTTGTTTCACACATGGCTGCACTAGAAATTTTCCTATACTTGAAGAGAGACTCACTCTTTATCAAATAGAGTAATACAATGAATAAATAAATAAATGTTGAATATAAGTACAATATAACATCTCTTTCATATTTTTCACAAATGGGAATGTCAATAGTTGACAAAGAAATCAATTTAAGATATTTGTTTCTCTCGTAGATTTATTTTTAAAAAAAGTTATGACAATTTTGTTTGGAA
Source organism: Picea mariana (assembly GCA_032191745.1). Classification (NCBI taxonomy): domain Eukaryota; kingdom Viridiplantae; phylum Streptophyta; class Pinopsida; order Pinales; family Pinaceae; genus Picea; species Picea mariana. The sequence goes on from JASDQU010103611.1 coordinate 134,404, forward strand.
TCTTATGAGAAGGTAACCTCTTCAATAAATATTCTCTGCATGTGTACATAATACTGGAAGGGTATTTTCAAAAGTGGAGAAGGCATCCTTTTCAACAAGATCGGTGGTCTGTTTTGGGTCCAAAAGATAAAATATCTGTTTTCAACAGTAGAATATTGTCTAGATAAGAGTTATTCCTTCACTACATAATTTGGCACCCAACTATCAACCCTGGTTCCATTTATTTATCATTTCCAATGCAATTTAAAACTTCCTGTACCAAAATGTTGTTTTTAGTTTTCAAGTGTGATACTTCAACAAGATTAAAAAAATTCGCAAATATCTTCTCTTGAAAGCATTAGTGGATTTATAAATTCTGATATACAATTCGGTCACTGCAACATATTTTGTATAACAGGTTATTCCAGTACCTGTCAACAAATTTAGCACGCATACTTTGATCCTGTTTCGGTACTGTCCTATTCTAGTACTGTAGAATTCTGTTCTGGTACTACATAATCTTGTTTCGGTACTGCAAAATCCTATTACGGTACTATCCTATTCTAGTACTACATAATCTTATTCTGGTACTACAGAATCTTGTTCTGGTACTATCCTATTCTTATACTGTAGAATCATTTTCCAATACTGTTTGTTCCGGTAGTACAAAAACCTACTCTGGTACCAATCTGGTACTTATGCCAAAGTGATATGATCTTTGTCCTGTACTTAACATTTTTTTGACTCCAGGTAATTGGAGGTATGGGCTAATCCTTTCATGTTCTTTCTATCAAGGATCATTTAAGTCTTGTGTTGAAATGTTTTTTACTCTCATGTACATCTTCCTCCTACATTGTTACACTCACCTCTCAATGTATCGTCCTTGTTATCCTTTAAGGAGATATTTTCACATTTAGCTCTATATGATCATGGAGTGCACTTGTCTTATTACCTCATCATTATGAAAAAGTGATTAATAATTGACATATCCATTGAAAAGTGGTGACACCATTATGTCTAATACTAACCTATTTGATTCAACAAGTTCTTATCGAAGTTTCTCTTTACAAGTTTCTTTTGGGAGGTATTGATTAAAACCTCATGTGGTGGACCGCCCCTGCAAAACCTTAATGAAATTTTATGAGAACCTTAATAGGATTAACTAGAGGGACCTCTTAGTCATTATCTGAGATGTTCCATTATACATTGAATAACTGAGATTTAAGGCTAATGTGGATGATGTCATCCTTGGGATAATTGCAAGAAATTAATTATGTGCCTAATAACTCTTAAACACTCTCGTATCACCTGGCTTCCTTATACTCTAAAGTTGTCATTGAAAAATATACATCATTCTAAATCTTTTGAGTAATATAATAAAAACGAAGTATCAGGAAGTACAAGTAAACTCATTGAGGTACTGAATAGGCTTGTTGGCAGTGGGGCCATGCTTGTATGGTACTAAGGTAAACCCACTAGGATACTAAACAAGCTTGCTAGCAACGGGGCTATGCCAGGTAAAGGGAGTTGAAAACCATAAATTGGCACACCTAAAACTAAACAAAAACCCTTGGATCTCATTATGAAGCAATCATGATCAAATGAAGGATAAGAGATGACATTTATATCTCTTGAATGATGTTATTAAGAACCTTCAAGTAACCACTTTAGGGTTCTATATTTAAAATAAATAGGTTTGCATGAAAGTGGGACCCTCAGTATATGTAATTCACCCTACCTAAGCAAGAAGAGATTCATCTCTATAAACTTGGATAAGAGACTAGTTAACCATCTTGGGATGTATTCTTTTATGTGTTCCTCTCTTCAAATGAGATCTAAACTATGATTATATCACTTTTATTTTAAAGGTAATCTAGACAGGGGGCCTATTAGTCAAAGTCATTATGAAAAATCTTGGCCACTATCCTATAATCATATTAGAGTCACATCCAACCGTTTCTCCTAATTATGTTCCACAATAGATTAGATACGGCTTAACATCAAATCACTAACAAATCCAATCTATTACTCATGACTCCCCTTTGCCATCATAACTATTTTGCCATGGGTAAGAAGTGTGAAGAAGAGGCCAATAGGTTTATATTGTATAGTAGGTTACTTAAAAGAGAACATAAGGAGCCGAAGAAGGGTGGAAATTCAAGGAATGCTTGATTGAGTGAGGAGTACCATCAATTCTGAAATTTTGAATATCATTGTTACATGAGGACATGCAATGGATAAGGCATGGGGGGAATGTTGGGTCTCATTTTTTATAGCTCCAATTACCTTATCTTGTTCTATATATTGACCAAATTGCCTCAGACATATGCATTATTTTCCTATTTTATTCAAAGACATGTCTTTTAGCCATCCTTGTGTATATATGAGATAACTTATGTTTAAACAATGATTTATGATTTTTCCTAATTATTGGGATTGAATAATTGATGTTAAATTCTCTCTAATTACTTTGATTGATACAAGAAGACCTTATGATGCAACTGCTACTCATCTGGTACCCATTTTTGCGTTCATCCGATATTCAATTCATCCGGTACCTATTTTTGTGCTTGTCCGGTACCAATGTTGTGCTTGTCCGATACCTATTTCTATGCTATTTAAGTACCAATATAGCTCGAAAATTTGGAATGACTCTAGAGGAAAACTAGGGATATGGGTTTTGTCTAGAACGATGTCAACATGTGGAAACGTGAGTCAAAATTCACTCAGATCCCACGTTTGGACCTCCAGCTCAGGGGGAATGATTTTGTAAAAATTAGTAAAAATCCCAAATTGCCAATTTGCGCCTCAATTTTTTTGCATATGGTATCATATCTAGAAATTCTACGATACGAGTTGTATATAGAATATAGAAAATTGACTAAAACGAGGGTAGTTTTTCAAAATGAAAAATGGTTTAAGAGTTATGGGTGGATGTTCTACCAGAGGCAACTTGGAAGACCCATACTATTAGAGCAAGATTTGCCTCACCCTATGCAATATTGCAGAGAGGGCCTTACTCCATTTCCCTATCTAGACTCACTTTCCCTGATTAATAAATCCATAGACAAAAATATAAAGTTTTTCCACTTGTATGCATATTGCACCCTATACAGTAAGCGTATACGTAGGCTGCTCCACTACAGCCCGCATACATTGGGATTTGTGCCATAAAATAAAAATAAAATGTTGGGTTTCCATGTCACAACAGGATATCTCTAATCCTTGGACTTCCACATACTGGAAACGTTCTGACTTGGCCCTTTAGTTGCATTTTTAAGGCTATAAAGAAGCCAATTCCGAGCTATGGAAAAAGAGGAGAGAATTAAACTTTGAGAGAAAAGTTACTTTGGAGAAATTATTACTTCATATTGAGTCTGCATCCCTTTGTCCTTTAAGTCTGAACACAATGTTCATCCCCCAAGCTCTTCCCTTATTGATGGAGAACCTCTTAGTCTCCCTTATATGAGCTTACCTTTGGTGGAGGATTGAAGTGGTGGAGGCCCAGCTGAAAGAAACTTGGTTTCTCAGTTCCGAACCATGCCGACACGGAAGTCTGCAATGTTTTCACTTCTGTTGATCATTTATTAATAGAAATACTCCTTTCCCATCCAATTGATATCTTGCAAATATATGAATAATTATCCATGGGCATGTTTGTTTTGTATATTAATGGATTATGTTATATAATGTGCTAACCTTTTATATTATCACTATATGCTTGCTCTGCTTGTTTGTTGAGAACTTGTTGTAGGTATAAAGCTTTGAGTCGAAGTTCTCAATGATGGACATCATCAAATGTTTGGAAGAGGTAGGCCTCTTTCTTATATCTCTTGCACATTGGTTTATATATCATATGATGGAATTGAGCTGATTTTTGCAGTCACACCTGTCTTTTGTGGTTTACCCTAGACATAGAGAGATTTTCCTCGTAATAGAATTGGCGACCGTACTGGGGATGAATCTTCTTTCTTAGGGTTTGAAGTACTTTTCTCCTTAAATTTCTCTCATTTCTATTGTGGTTCTTGTCGTAACATTGCTTGAAAACTCCTGCTCACTCTGGGTTTGAGTTTTCGGCCTTTTCTCCCTTGCCTGGCCTTGTTTCAAAGCATATATGCACCTTTTTCCTTGACATTCGTGTATACACATAGTCTGTCTCACTGCAATTTGCGTATATACGCTCTATTTGCCCAAACAATCGCGTACACCTTTTTTCCTTGCATGTTTTCTTGGTTTGGTGTTTGTTGGGTGGGATTTGATGCTTGCTGAGACTTCTTAGGTCTCTGTAGTGCCAGTTGAGTGCCTGTGGGATGACAAGAAACCCTCTTTTGGTTGAATTTCTGGGTGAAGTCTTTCTCTTCATCTTTTCATTTTTATTGTCCTTGTACATCGGGCTGGGTGTTTCGTTGCTTGATATCTTGCTTGAGTTATCTCTTTTTTATACATAGTAGGACTATATTTCAACCTACCTTTTAAGAATTTAAACCTATGATCAATCTCCCAAACAGAATCACCTGGTTTACTCCTGATTTCAATCATTTCATTCATGTACAGGTCTTCTGAGCTGGGCTTCTGGAACTCTTTTATCAATACTTTCTTCACATCTGCAATAATCTTTGTTACTCCTAGTTGATTGTTTACATCTAGGCTCATATACCAGTCTAATGCTTAGTCTCTTAGTGTGATTGCTAACTCTGTGAGATTTGTAAACTCATCTATGATCTTCTTGGTTCCTAGATCATCTCACAGATGAATACGTGCTTTTTAGGGTCCTTTGATGCCTTTCCCCGAAATTCTGGTAACCTGATTGTGGGATCATGTCTTTCCATTTTGAAATGTGTTGAACTACTACCTCTATGCGGTGTAGATATTTGAATGTTACTCCCTGAATTGGCTCCCCCAGTTTTTGATCCTTGCTTCGATGCATTTCCTGTTGTATTTCTTCCACTAAAATCTAGTTTTCTAAACGTTGGTGTTCTTTCTAGTGTGTTAGTCGCACATGGGGTTGTAGGTTCCACAGTGATGGTGATCTGGAATGGCATTCTACCTTCTATCCCTAACCTTGGACCTCCTTTTTTCCTCTCATATGTTTTGTGTATGATTTCCTTATTTGTCTCCACATCCTGGAGATCCTCTACCGCTTCTTCATCGCTCTCCAAGCCATCTCTATTAGCTATGGCTCTTTTATTGTTATAAATATTATATTGGTAGGGTACTCCACTGCGCGTCTTTCCAAATTTCACCATTATATTCTTTATCTAGTATTCATCCATGATGATTGGGTCCATGGCCTCCTTCTTCTTTCCTTTATCCATCTCTTCCTCCATTTCTCAGATTCTTGTTAGTGTTTCTCCCCTTCCCCCATGCGTGCAGGGAAGTTTAGCTGTCTGATTCCATAATAATCACATCGTTGTCATACAATAAAATATTGATTGAAGTATACAATGATATGATGTACCTACCTATGGGTCCTTTTATAAAATCCTTTTCTGCTGCGGTGTAAGACTTCGATGTATCTACTGCAAATTCAGCGATAAACCATGCAATAATACTATCTAACCAAAAATTGTGCGTAAATTTGTTATTAACTTGCTATAGCTGTGCGATCTCCACAAGATTCCACTCCAACTATCTGATTCAATTTGTAGGGTGGTTGTATTTTATCCTCAATAGCCACTCCTGCAACAAATGCAGGAAATCACAGAAAAATACCTCATGCAAGTCGCTAAACACGTATTTGTCGAGATATTTGAGCGATTTTAGATTAGGGTTTCTATTTTCCTTTTGCACAAACTCGATTTCCTTTGTTTTCAACCATCTTTTGGTATTTTCCTTTGTTGGATTCCATGGCCTGAAAATTCCCTTCTATACTTTCATTCTTTGCACATTTCTTCCATAGATATCGTCCACTCAATCCCTTGCAGTTCCAACCGACAACTTAACCATTTTTTGGTTATATCTCTCACTTATTACTTCTTCTTGTGTTGACCCAGATTTGGTTCTCAACAGGTTTCCAACAAAACCCTCTAAAACTATTGACCCTTTTGGTAAACCAGAAGGAAACGTTGCTCACATGGTACACACCGTAGTCTCACCCGAGATATCTCTATGGGTGATTGCAATACCCAGGTGTTTTCATTCTAGGAATGGGTGGGGATCTAGGAGTGTATTCTATCTCTCTTTATGCATTAAACTTGTTATTTAAGGTAAATATTCGAGAAAAATCACACAAAACACAAGTTTTACCGTGGTTCTCCCCCTCCCAGGGATATGTCCACAAAGATTTGGCTTCTCTACTCTTTTATTTATTCTCTCTTCAAAATCTGGCACTACGCGCATTACATCTTCAATCATACCATCATGATGAGGTTAAGGAACCTCTGTGAGGTGGAATATATCATACCAGGCTCCTCAACCTATGACCTAACCCTCATAATCTAGCTTATTTGATTCTTCTACAACTTTATTACAATTGATAGTCTCTCAACAATCATAATTCTCGTCATTAACTCACCAACAACTAAAAACAACCAACAACCCCCAACCTAGACCTCCTAGGTTCTTATTTATACTATTTTGCAGGCTTATATCTGTTACAATCCTTAACAAAAACCCTAACCCTATCATGGTTAGACTTGCTTGCCTCCTCACCACGTGGATTTTCCTCTTGCATGCTTCTTGTCCTTCTTTTTCTGCATTCTTCTTTCTTGCCACTTTTTGCGTGTGCTCCAAAATTAGGTCTTCCTTTCCAAAAATAGGTCTTTCCTCAAAATAGGTCTGTGCCCAAAAAAACACACAAATGTAGTTGGTGCCTTACATAAACCAAAATACATTACCATCCACTAATATAGACCTTGTCTTGTATTGAAGGTTGCCTCCCAGGTGTCTTCTTATTTAACTCAAACCTAGTGGTATCCCAATTTGAGAACTAATTTGGTCAAGTACTTGGCATGTTGCAACTGATTTAATAAATCATCGATCCTAGGTAGAGGATATAGATTATTGAGGGTGATCTTGTTCAAATCTCTATAGTCAGTACACATTGACCAAATCCCATCATTCTTAGGTACTATGATGATAGGTGATCCATAAGGTGAGGTGATTGGTTGAATTACTCCCTTCTCTAGCAAATTTTATAACTATTTCTTCATTTCATATGCTTCCAGGATGGACTATCTATACAACCCAATATTTAGCAACAGGAAGTCAAGACATAACTATATCTCATGCTCCACTTACCTCTTACATGGTAACCCTTTAGGATACTAAAACACTTCTTTATATTCCTGTAACAACTCCTCCAACTAACATTTCCACTCTTTAATACATTCCTCCAAAGATTCCTTTAATTTGATCAATTCATCACCTGGTTGATTCTCTCTTAAGAAAATTAATACAAACTTCCTACTAGAACCGATCAATTTCTTGGCATATTTATTACTTACCATAGAGATATTGGATTTACCTTGTGTTCATTGATTATGAAATACTTCCCATCCTTGACCAAGTGGAACTCATTTTCTCTCCTCATGAAGATTGCATCCCTCATTTACATGTTGGGGCTTGAAAAAACTACACCACACACATAAAGTTGTACTACATCTACCTCCACTTCATCAATATAGTTTTCACTTATAGAAAATTTGATATTACATTGCTTAGTGACCATGAGATCTACATCCTTATTTACCCATCCCAATGGATATGGTTTAGGATGATCATGAACTTCCAATCCAAGATTTCTGACCAGATCTTTTGCTATGAGGTTGGCATGTGAATTAGAATCAAATAGAGCATCCACCTTTGTATTCTTGGACTAGATAATAATATGGAAGAGTCTAGTTATCTATTTCTATTCCTTGTGATGAAGACTGCTTAGGTTTATCTCCTACACTGTAGTACAGACAATATTTTCATCTACATCCAAGTTGCTCTCTACCTAGTTGCTTGAATCCATGGCTAGAGTTTTTTTCTTCTTGGCATCCTTCTTACATTTCTTTGGATTCAGATCTATATGTAGCTTCCAACACTTATTTTCAATGTGACCATCAATACTACAATGGTTGTAGTGGTTGTTTTAATCATTGCACCAATGTTCCATGGTTTTTGTCTTCTTGTCCTTTCCTTTCCACTTTTTCCTCCTCTCCTTGGAAGAATCTTTGTGGTCTTTCTATTTGGAACCACTTGGTTGTCCTTTATTATTGGCTATATTCTCTAGGTATTGTGCTTGCACATAGGCCTTATCAATTTTCCAAGGTTTAAAGAGAATCACTTGATTTCATAAATGACTGTGTAGACCCCCCAAATACTTGAGGAGTACATTTGGGATATTAGGGGAGATACCCAACATAATCACCATTTTTTTGAACTCAGTGGTGTACTCTTGCACACTCTACTGTTAGCTACAGTTGAAGTGATGCCAACATATCCACTAGAACTCTACATATCTAACATGGTATAACCGGGACTTTGTAAGGGTTTTACAATCCTCCCACTTAGTTACTAGATGATCACCCTCTAACCTAAATGTCTCTGTGTAGCTTTCCCACTAGGTTAGGGCATGACCCTTTAATTTTAGTTAGGAAATTGAAATATTTTTCTCCTCTCCAATTTTATGGACATTGAAATGAACTTCTAACCGTTGCAACTAGAATTTCAACTTGAAAATATCAATACTTTCACATCTATTTTACACAAATATTATGAAGAAGTGACGACGCTTGAACTTGGTTTCTATTTATCTCGCTATTTCTTTGACTCTTTTTCTGGGTCTTCATTATCTCTTGATTTCTTGTATGATTCAAATTTTGAGTTAGAGCCACCAACCTCCCCAAAAGGTCCAAAATTGTTCTCTAGATCCACCATGTGGAAGGGCATGTTGTGAGAGATATTAGGGATTTGTTATTCCATCTTAAAAAATCTCCCCTCTACCTAATATCGAGGGTTGTTACGACTAGACTCATCCACCTAGATGGATAGGGTTCTAATAATTTCTTCTTAAGCCCATTCCTATATCCTACAACTTACCCAAAAACCCCAAATAAAACTACTCTGATACAAATATGATTTGTAAAATTCCATGGACATTCCACTAGAACAATTCATCACAACAAATCTTACAATATTCTATAATATTTTATTATGCAATTTATTATCTTAGTTCTCAAATTTAATATTACTAGAATAACACTCAAAATTATGGAAATAACTGGAACTAAAATGAAAGAAAAAAGAAAAATAACACACCATCCACACAAATGAACATAATATGTGACCTAGGAAACCCGATACAAGAGAAAACCCATCTATAAGAAGAGGCCTATGATTTTCTCTCTTTTTTCTCAATTATGAAATGAAAGTGCAAAGAAAGGGGCACTCACTATGGATTTTCCATGGACATCGTGGCCTAAATGGATGCTACAAATATTCTACCTTCCATGTTATGATTCAATATCCCACTCCTAGATTTTCTACTCAACTATGGAACAATAAAAATACCAAAATAATGGAACCCCTTCCTTTCCTAGCATCCTAGTATTTAGCATAGCCTTATAGTCGTCTAGGGTTGGGATTAGGGTTTTTTCATGCCCAAAACCTAAATTAGTGTTAGGGTTTTTGACCCTCTAGAATATTCTTTAAATTCCACACAGGAATAGGCTCACATGTGTGAATAATGTTAAATTGTCATCCATTTGGTACCATGGTGGTCAACAAGGCAGGTAAACTTGTAGGATCCATAACTTTCACATATGGACTCCAATGAGGTGATTGTTTCACTATTGGAAATATTTCGATGTGTATAACAACATGAGGGGATGGGAGATAAGATCACAAAGTTTTGACACAAAAAAAGTGTCAATTTATGCCTCAAATCGGCTCTAGAAATTTTTGGACCCCAAATCACCAAACTAAGACCTACCCCTAAAATGATCCATGCAAGCCAAATCTTCCAATTTTCCCACTTAGAAAGTACCAATATAGATGTAAAATTATACAATTATCCATTTCATATCAATCGTTATTTAATGGCTTTGTACCAACACAAATTTTTGGATATTGTATCATTGGTGTTGCTCCTTTAGCAACACTTACACAATTGGATAATGCTGAAGACTAGTTATGGATTTCTTGAGAGGTCACACTTGCATATTGATAACTACCATCATTTGGTTACTCAAACTACTATTGAACCACACACGTGCTCTATGTAGAAAAAACCATGGGATCTTAACAATATTCAAAAGGCATAGGGGGTAGGACGCATGATGTATTGGATTCATTTCCATTTGATATGTTTCCTCATCGGTATGGAAATACATAAGATTAGAATACTATAATGATACAAACTCAAATGAATCTTCAAATACCACTTCTTGGCTGCACTCTTCCACATCTTCCATAGTAACTCTTAGGTTAGAAAAATTGACCAGCATCATTATGCCTACAATTTGAGTATCTGCATCACTCACATAACCATGCAATTTCCATCTTGTTTCTTTAAAATTTATTTCTACCTGTGCTAAGTCATGTTTGCTTTGCAACACTAGACTTTATTGATCTTCATTTTTGGGGCTAGCCAAATCTCCTTCTTATAATTTTCTTATCGACTGCATCATCCCACACTCCAAATTTTATTTAGTATCATCTCCTTTGGTTAAAAAAATCTTTCTTTGCACAAATAATTTGAATCTCTCCCCATCACCAATTCTTTATGATCTTTACACATCTTTGTTATCATTTATGTTGTTCTCTTTCAAAATCAAATTCTTTTACCATCTCTGATCCTTCAAGCAACTTATGGAACCGAATCTTCCATTAGGTCATCCTATTAATATAACCCCCACATGGGGTTTACATGGGATAAGTAGCATAACATGTTCCACCATTAGCATCTTTATCCACACCAATATTTCTTCTATTGGTGTTTTGTGGTACTTTATTAATGAATTTTAACATTTTGTTCAAATATTGATGTCATTCTACCAAAAAATCCAAAGAAAACACGTCTACTACACATTTGTACCAAAAATAAACTATTCATGTTAATTTATTGTTATACCATTGAATCCTTACCAAGTTCTTAAAAATCCACTAAACTCTACATGAAGAGTGCTAATGTCGATGCTTCCCCATGAGCCTTTCTATCCATTCATAAAAATTCACCAGAAATTTACCTAAAAAAACCTTGTGCAAGCATTCAAACAAGTGTGTTGCTTTGAATCTTGCAACATACTCCCCTAATTATGCATTTTTAACAAGAAAATTCATGAATCCTTCCTTTGAGTCAATATTGAATATTGACCTTCTTCAACATCCACCACATATCTATTACTTTTCTTTAGTTAAGGTCCCAACAACAAAACCATGTTGTTGGCACTATGATAGACTTAGGATCTGCAAAAGATGTCCAACACAGACCTAATGTAGCCCAATGCACTCACATATTCAACCATCTAGGAGGAATGAGGTCTCACTCGAGGAATGTATGATAGTTTTCGTATCATTAATATACAAAGTTTTAAAAATTTAATGGGGGTTGTATTACTTTAATTATCTTTTAGTCACATTCCTTTAAACTAATAATACTTGTTATCGTGCAATCTGTACTTGCCCAAATCCCAAGGAAAGTGAAGCAAGATTGGCGTAACAAGGGGGTGACCTATCACTATCACCTTAATAAGAAACTCATTTTTGTTTAGGAGTAGGGTAAGACTACCCCAAGGGAGACATCCCTAGTGACCTAAAGGGATCGTGAAACTAAAGAAAGGATGCAAAGATAACCCCTCTCTCACTGGTCACTCAAGTCAAAAGGTATTGCTGAGTTTATGTCTTAAGAGATGAAGCAAATGTAATGGATGAAGTATAACTTCCCGGAACAAGACAACAAGAAAACATATGGAAATTTCAAGTACAAAATGATATAAGTGCTTCAATAAGACAATAAACCAGTGATGTAAATGCTATTTGACATAAAATTGCAACAATAGACAAATTTTACAACAACAATTAGTAATGTGTAACAACTGCAAGAAATATTCTTCAGAAATGCTCTAAAAGACAATGAAAATATAACATTTATTGTATATAATGATAGTAACTTGTCATGAACAAATTATGAAGTGATTAGCTAGAAAATAAATGTTGAGTATGCAGAAAGTTTGCTGCTTTACTATGGTTGTAGCAAAAAATTATAACATCATCGATAAAGTTAGTTTCTTAGGCTAGGTTAGTGTTAGTTTTAGTTAGTAAAAGCTTGTGAATTTAAGGTTCAAATGTTTGTTTGATCAACCAATCAAAGAGAGATGAGATTAGTGCCTTTAAGGGTTATGGAGTCAAACTTTTCGACACAAATTGCTTGGAGAGACAATAATGATTATATTTTTCTAAGAAGATAAAGTTAATCTTTGAGGAGTAGCACCTTAAGTCCTCTAAGAGAAAAATTTTAGGGACGTAAGTTAGAGAGTAGGCACTTCTAGGCCCTAGTTCCTTCCTCCTCCTTGGACTATTGAAAGATATCAAGTGAAACAACAACTAGACAATGTCTTCTAAAGTGCTAGCACTTTACAACTTTAGAAGTTTGTCTAGGTCAAATCACTTAAGTAAAGTCTAACAAATGAAGAGAAAATAAGCAACAACTTAAGTCCTTTATTCCTAGGGTTTGTCAAGCAAGCAATTTCATAATCTTTAACATGAATAAGAAAATATACCATAAGAATTTAAAATGAAATGACAATTTCATATTTACTTACTTCACCAAGAATAATCAAGCAATAAAACCCTAGATTTCCAAGTAACTACACCAAAAATAATCCAAGTTGCAAAATTTAGCCTCCAAAACAAGTGTGCCTCACAATTTCAGCCAATAAACCCTAAAAAGGGCACCAATTGTAGTCCTCTCTCTCTCATGGGAGAGTTATGTCCAAATGAATGTTAGTTTTTGTGTATTTATACCAAAATCTGGCCTAAAATTAACATTAGTTCAAAATTACAGGGCTGACTTGATCAATTTTCCCTAAATTTACAAAATTAAATAAAATTACATAAAAAATTCCCCTAAAAAGGGTGAGACCATCCCTCCTAGGGTGATGTTAGGCCTTCTCCATGGAGCATTGAAGTCTTCTAGCCAAGAATTAGACCTCCAAAGGCCCTCCTCCATGCCACACGTGCCATAATTACAACCCAACATCATATCAATGTCAAATCCTATCCCTAGGTGATGTCATGGGGCTACTAGGGTAACGTTCAAGGTCTCCAAAGGCCAACGACCAGGTGAGAAGGGTGGCCCCTCATCATTTTAGACCTCCTAGGGTGCCTCCAAATTAAACACCTCTTCCTTCACTGTGAAATATGGTCATCACTATCTTTCCCCAAGCCTAGGGTCTCAACATCCATTCCTGGGATTCAAGGCCCTCATGAAGGTCCGAACTGGTCATCTCCTCATGAATATCTGTCCACCAGGAAAATTCCTGCAAAGAAAACAAGTATGCCCTCCAGGGGTCCATGAGTCACAGGTATCATAGCAAGTAAATCACATCTAATAATCAAATCACCCGATCATGTGCATAAAAGCCCCCTAACCCAAACAAATGCTCAAAGATGTTATACAACTTGCCAAATTTAGGTTTGGAAAGGGTCTCAAGATGTCCTATTGGGTTAATAACCCCTAGGTTTAGGGTGTTTCCTAGGTGGAACCAATCCCAATCATGTGTGCATGTGATATGATGTGGAGTAAACTCTTTGGAATGGGGTTCATGACATACATGGGTTTGTATTGTCTTATCTATGAGCACCTTTGTAGAGGGTGAATTGCGCTTTGTCTGTAATGCAATTTTTCCAAGCCCATTTGTTTTCCATTCTTCTTATTAGCTCTTTCTTTCATGTTTCAAGGAATTAGTTGGAGGTCATTGTCCTAGATTGGTGTCTGGATACGCCAATGTCATTCACAAATACCTCATGGAGATGATAAGGATGGCTCATCATGAGACCCCGTTTCCCTCAATCATGAAATTGAGAGCCACTAACCTGGCTTGGTGACTATATGATGGAAATGGCATACCGCTAAATACTTATGATCATGATAGGCCAGCTCATGATGAGACCTACTATCCCCCAATTAATACCTTGAGTATTCATCACCATTCATTTTGTGGGTCTCCCATTTATTATAGAGAAGAATTTTATTTCTTTCTCGGGGATATCCAGGTGAAGCATCTCAAAGGTTTTATGATTGGATTTTATCTTTTTCCAACTACTTTTACCCTCTGGGTCTTTAGCCCCTTCTTTCCATGAGGTAAGGTACAATCCCTTCTTGGGTCAATACACTAGAAGATTCCAAAAGGCTAGGGATATGGAGGGAAAAGGTATGGAAAGTGATAATTATGGTAGGGAACGAACGATGGATTTTCAAGGAGCCACCCAACAGAAACTTATTTCCGAGGGAAATCAACATACTAGGACATGATGACACCCCCCCTCGAGTTTAAACAAGGAAAAGAGCATAAATTCCAAGAAAATGTTTTGAAATCAAGAAAGATTAATTGTAACATGTTCAAATGCTTTAAATATCAGAGCTATATGTACCATGATACCATACTCATTACCTCATGGAGAAAGTCCCACTTCCTTCTGGGACTAGGCCGGTGTGGTGGATACTACTGTTGGCGATGTGTAGGATGCATCAATGAAAAGAAGGGCCCCTCCAAGGCTAAGCTCTAGACATCTATCTCTTTGCACTCCATGTCTACAACCTGTGGGCCTCGATACATAATCTCCTTAGTTACCCCTAGGTTGGGGGTTAGCATTACTCACATCATTTAATCAATTAAAAGTGCATACAAATCATCTATGTACAACATGATTACAAACACATGAGTGACAACATGAATGAAAACACATGAGAAAATTGATTCTCCATTACATTAGTACCATGAATGATTGATATAGATATTAAGGGATAAGATATATAAGGATTGAATGCTAAGAGAAGAAGAGAGAAAATATACAAATATGTGATGAAATTAATCACAACATTGATGAGAATACATGAACTGAATACACCACAAAAATATGAGAAAGAGAGAGAGAGAGAGAGAGTTGGAGAAGAAGGATTCCATTAAGAAGAACCATTACATGCAATGAGGACAATTTTGGGCCTTTTCTTCCGACCTTCACTTTCTTCCTATTTCCTTCTTATAAGGTGTCTTGTTGATTAAGTCAAATTTGATTAGGCTTGACTCCATAAATTGCATATCTATC
>JASDQU010103611.1:159353-217027 GCA_032191745.1 Picea mariana
ATGTATGTATGTATGTATGTATGTATGTATGTATATACAAACAATTTTAATAACATTATAACCTGTATACAACATACACACCATACAATAAATAGAGAATTGGTACTTATCTTTTGATTGAGAAGACCTCCATATCACATGGTCTAGACCAAGGTACCAAACCTAATCAACACTCCAACCAATGGTATCTCCTTCCCCACATGCTTGTCTCACCGCAGGAGTGTGCACCTTCACTGTCACACAATCCATCGGTTGTTACACCTCCCTTTCCTTGGGATTCAACAACAGGCCAGACCAGAAGTCTTAGAGGACCATGGCTCCTGGAGTTCCAACTACCCTCAGGTATTTCCAATTCCCCGAGCTACTCTTTGTAGTCAACATTATAAATTTAATCAACATCATCTCATCCGCATCACCCACATGCAGTTATCATGATAAAACACAAAAGAATTCACTTAGGAACTCCAATTAGTTCGAAAGGGAATTCAACTTTTATCACCAAAACATGAAATTCTATTTCATAAATCATCTTGGTTGTTTCCAAATTAGGATTGCAACCTTCCTTGTGGTTTTCCAAAAGCACCAAACTGCATATTATTTTCCTGCAAGGCTTCATCTTTCATACTACCAACAATTGTCAGTATTTCTTGTACATCATAATTCAATATGTACAAAACCTTATGCAATGGCCTTAGAATTGATTGCACCTAGATATTCAATAACAATTACCAAACAACTTAACCAAATAGAATGACTCATCATTCCATGCATATGCATGTTCATAATTAATAATAGTGAGTTTATTATTTCAATTTTCTGAACATAAAATTTTCTATAGTCTCTATTCTTGTGACTACCTGGCTTGCAACTTTCCTGTTGCAATTTTTAATAGTTCCTGAAATGTTCTCAACTGCATGAGTTAGCAACATTTCTGCCATTAGTATAATTATTTCCATGCCAAAAAAATATATACACGCACTCACAAAATGCATTCAACAAAGTGCATTTAAGTATACAATTCCATCATGTATGAGTGCAACTCTGCCCCTTACTAGACACGAGTACAACTCTCAATTCCTATTTATTCAGTGCACCCTTGTATTGATTTACATAATTCTCTTTATCTCAGTCATGTATGTCACCATCCATAAGTTGTAATTCTGGCCAATGTGTTGACACATTCTCCACACACTTCCTATTGTCTTCCCAATTAATTAGATGCCTTCCTTTTCGACCCAAACACTACACCAAGAATATAATTATGTGGTGTTCATTAGTGTTAGCAAAAAGGTTGCAGCCCGAGTTTTATTTAAAAGTAGGAAGCTTTTAGTACCTATGTGTCTCATAAACTTTCCATATCCATACCTTTCCATATACAACTAGGTCCTGGTCTCATACATGACTAGCTTACTAGAATTCATTCCTATAACCAGTTCTTATATTTAATTCTTTGGTTATTACCCCATAACAAATTAACATGAAATTCTACTATGTCAGTGTGTGCATTCAGAAGCTAAAAAAACTTTGAATTAATAAAGGACTCCATACTTTACCACATCCAGTGGTATGCATTCAATAATATAACCCTATGAGTTTATAAAATAACTCTAGCTAAGGAAATTCTTACCAAAATTTCCTTCAGCAATTATGCAAAAAGAGTGATAAAAACACATATCTACATGACTGCCATTAATAAATTTTATAGTACTTGAAAGTATGATGGCAGTAGAAGCTTTCATGCTTCTTTTATAAAACTTATAACCAACACTTTAGCTCTATGTTTCTTCCCTCCTTATGCAACAACATCACCACCAACACTTTCAAACACACAAGCATTATGTCCTCTGGCTGACCCAACCAACCATAATCATACTAGCTACCACAAAAATTGCAACAATTTCTTTCTCCCTATAAAACTTTTTCTTGCTGATCCCAGAAGTATTCAATTCTTCCCAGATTCCTGAATCTTCTTATGCTCTCATTGTAGTCACTGTACATGACTATTTCTTCCTTGATCACTTTCGACGCAGTGCCCCTACCTCAGCGGGGTCTCCTGACCTCCGAATCAAAGGATCTTTAAAAATTCTGAGTCGCATTGACTCTTCGGGTTCATGATTGAACCCAAAAAAATTATACACAGGTCTCCTTTCCTTCCATGTGTAGGTCCTGTCAAACCCACGGGCTATTCTTGCGTGCTTCCAAAACTCCAAGTTTTAGGCGCTAGCCCCCCTTTTTTTATCCCTTTCCTTCATAAGAATGTGGGCTATGACCTCACGTAAGTGTGTGATTGTGGGTGTGGGAAAGAGTGGTTTTAGACCAACCCACTTTTCACCCCACAATTCACCTCCAGTTGCCATGTATCCTTTTTCTAAAGCCATGGTATAAATTGCGGCCCGCTCTCAGATTTTTAACATCGGAGCAAGTTATGGCCTCACAATCCATCTCGTCTGTCGATCTCCAATCCATTGGTGATGATCTGCAATCAATGACTGCTATCTATCCTCCTTCCACATGCGATCCCATATCTACACGATCCGTCGAAAGGCAGCTCCCTTCCAAATCAACGACTATGATTGATTCTGGCTCTCCAGTCCTCGAGAGTTTCAACTCTCAACTATCTGCTTTTCCCATATGGAAATATTCTGAAGTGGAAGATCTAATGATACCTATCCTAAAAAATCAGATGGTTCAGATGAACTCTGACTCTCTAGCCTTCGGGAGTTCTCACGTCTCCACACACACAAATCTTCAGAGTGAATTTCCCTAAAGTGACAGGTCTTTTTCCACGCATCCTCTCCAAATCAATGACCCTGATTCTCTTCGGGACTTCAAGACTTTGACAAGTCCACTCTTTCTAACCAAGACTAGATCAATGGTCCTTCAACCTCCTCTTCAGTCAATGATCGAGATATCCTTAGGGACTTCGACACTTTCACCCTATGCTTTCCTCCAGAGTGCTATGTTCCCAGAGTTCCAAATCTGGTGCTGCGTGTCCTCCTTCACATCGACGACTCTCATCGTTTAGAGACTTCGGCACTTCAGGATATTCCAAAACACAACTTCTCAGAAACCATAGAGTATGATCCTCCGAAGTTCATGATATGGTGACACCTATCCAACCCAGATCAACGGCTCCCAACTACTTTGGTTGTTCGGGCTTCAACGATTTCAAACTTTCTTCCTTCACGTTCTCCCGAAGTGTTTTCACCCACAACTGATGGATTTCCGCCACGCATCCTTTGAGATGATGGACAGTCCCAAATCACTTCTATACTTTAGCAAGTCCACTTCTCCTGTGCACACTAGGGTTAAGTCTCGTGCTCTTACCTCCAGATCCAATGATTTCTGGTCCTTCACGCTCAGACCTAATGGATGGGATCCATTCCTCTCCTCTGTGCTTCCTTTGTTCTATTGGACATTTATCTAATGGTCCAAGATCCTCCCCACAACCTATCTGACAGATATTGTCACTCCTCCTCCTGATATTTTGACTTATTCCACCTTGGAATATTTGTCAGTGTTCAAAGGCTTCGACCTTTGACCTTTCTCCTGCGAGTCCGCCTCTTGGATCTCGTCTTCGCTCTCATAATCGTTATCTCTTCTGAGATTTAGGAATTAGAATGAGTCCATCCCCCATGCAATCCTTGCATTATATATTCATATCTTTTCAATTTACTCAGCCTCCTAAGGGTCTCAACCCTTATGTATCCTTTCAAAGGAAAACTTCGTGCCCTCCTGACAACCTTCTCCTCAAAGCACACCTTGCTGAGCGTTTTCTATAGAGTGTTCAACAGCTCTGTGAGTATATTCCTATGATACTCTTCTCCCTAAAATCGATAAGGAGTTCTCTCTATGCACACTTGCACTCGCTTGATGCCCGCCTGGCATAGCCCTACAGAGTTCTCAGTGACTCTTTCTCTCTCTGAACTCAACACAAAGTTCTTCCTGTGCACTCCTTGTAGTTATGCTGATGAAGGTTCAATGGTAACTCTCCTGAGATTATATAAGGTTAACTTACCTCTATAAATGCACTCCTTGTGTACAATGTGCATTTCTTTCACTCAAAAACTCAAAGAAGAGAAACAATTGAAACTTATTCAATACTTCACCAGTTTACGCATTCAAACCAATCTGATTTAAGAAAACATTTAGATTTCATTTTCTTTCTAAGATCTTCTCTGCTCTGTAATCATTTTCGAGCACTAGCCCCTTTCTCTCAGTCCCCAACCCATGTGACCATGGGTCGTGACCAAACACTAGATCGATAAGTGATTACTCAGGCCTTTGGCTTTGGAAGTTTTCAAAGCACCACACAACAATATCTCGGAGTTTCGGATTTCCAAACTCGTGAAGTAGGTCAAATCAACCATCCACGTCTAATCAACATCTGATGACTGACACTCACTATGGAACTTTAGGCATCTAAGTTCTAGAACTTCGAAGCTTCAGGACTTTGGAGGATTTCACATCCGCACATCCGAAATTTTAATCTCCGAACATTCCCAATCACCTTTGGTGATGTCATTACGTCACATCACTTAATGTTTTCCAATTGCAGGGGCATGCAACGGTGGTTTGGAGTAACCCGCCTTTCATCCCACAATTCTTTTGATGCTGACATGTAACCCCTCTATGAAACCACTATTTGGATTGTGGGACCACCTTGGAGAATTAACTCCCATGCAACTTGGGTCCCCGCAATGCTTCTTGGTTGTCAATATTGATGTATCATGATCAACACTTGTGTGGGTCCTTCGACCTTTAACTACGTTACGTAAACTTAGCCCCACTATCCCTACTTATATGGTAATCCACATGGTA
This sequence comes from Picea mariana, assembly GCA_032191745.1. Lineage (NCBI taxonomy): Eukaryota > Viridiplantae > Streptophyta > Pinopsida > Pinales > Pinaceae > Picea > Picea mariana. The sequence continues at coordinate 164,175 of JASDQU010103611.1, forward strand.
GAATACTAGTGGCTGACTCGTTTCCCAATCATATGGGTGTCACACAACACGTTCCATATGGAATTTCAAACTTCTATGGGTTCAAAACCCACTGACACATGGCACACAACCCATATGTCCACATCAAACCAAGTGACATCACCATGCCACATCACTTTGAAGTTTTGGACTTCAACCTTTCTCTTGTTTCTGTCATCAGACTTCATTGAAGTTGCAAAGTCTAAAGGGCTTCCAGGTTAACCCTTCTGCACCTTCCCCAGATCTGATGGTCGTAAGGGATTTCCCTTCCTTCCAAACAGATTCTACGACACAGAACAAACTCTATTACTTTGCGGATTTCCAAAGGAATTCATGACTAACTTCCTCACAACATTACCAGATCTGATGGTCATGAAGGATTTTTCTTCTCCCGAATAGATCCTAAGGTCAACATTACTCTGCAACCCAACACCAATTCTATCATGGTTTTACAACATCGCTACTCCTCCTGAGCTTCGTAACATGGCCAAGGTAACTTCTTGACACTCAGGAAGATTCCGAGGTTTGAAATTGGTCCTCTAGACACAATTTCCTATTGAAACCTTGGGTCCAATGACCACTTCCCCAGCCCATCCAGGCTCTGCTTTGAAACCATGGGTCTGAACTCAAATTTTGTCTACTTCAACAACTCTTTCCGAAATTTTTTCTTCATTTTCCACTAACATGGCCCATCCAGGATCAATGTTGAAATCATTCTCTGATACCATATTGTAACATTCCTAGCCACCAAAAGACCGATAAACATTACTTACACAACCTTAACTTCACCTTTAAATCTCTGATACCATATTGTAACACCCCCGAACCTCCACAGAGACCAGGCAATGCCACTACTATGGAATATTCACATATAAATATAATATGCATTAAATCAAATTAACACATTTTAATATAGATTTACTATTACCATTCAAATTTAAATATAATTAACAACAATTCATACATGCAACATAACACATGATAACATTCCAACATTATGCATAACATAAAATTAAGCAAATAAATTATACTTATCTTTCAACTGGAATAACACCACCAATTGCATGAAAAACTTCCATGAACCTCCCAACCATAGACCACGCTTCTCATCACTCTTAGTATTAGGTCACCCTCGAGCTAGGGCTAAGCTCCACTAGGTAGAGGAATCCTAGGCTAGGCAAGGTCAACATGAAGACACACAATTTATGAGGATGGATTCTCTCCTAGGAGCCACTTATGCCCACTAATCACAGACTCTCATTCCCCACATGCTTGTCCCACCCTTGGAGTATACACCTTCACTATCACCGGGACAATCCTTCGACTGCTAAACCTCCCTTACCTTGGGCTTCAACAATAGGCCAGATCAAAATTCTCCGAGATCTGTGGAAGCTGCAGGACCCCTTCTAGGAGTTCTCACTTCCTCTGCGCACTCTCTCACCTAGAGAGAGTCGCTCATAGGAATTACAACCCGCTTCTTCAACCACAACAACCTCTCTCACCTAGAGAGAGTGTTTCATACATGCCTGACAACCTTCTTCTTCAACTCCATTCCAACACAAGGAGGACAACAATAAGGCTCAACAAGGAACAAATCATAGTATCCAATTGCACTCAGGCAAGGGACTACATGGCCACAACAACCCACAATCATGACACACACGACATAGACAATTACAATATGCTCAGGTTTCATAGGACACAGAGGAGACATGGCTCAGTCCACGGGTTTCACGATGCGTGACAAGAAAATTATGTAGAGGTCGATGATGGAGGCCAAACATAGAGATTAGATGAAATTCAAGGGAATACACCAGTCAATCAAAAAGGTCTCACAGTTTCAGGTTTCAGAGCTGCATGAGGGTATGCATGAAGAGATCAAACACAGAGGTAACATGGTTCAGATAGCGGATGCAAGAATGGAGGACGAACCCCCATCACAACTCAATTATTAGGTTAAATTGCATGTGCCTGGGCCGACACATGTCGCCCATGAAGCTGCATGCACTCCATCAAGTATATGTTCCCTTTTCTAGGAACTTAGGATAAAAATATACCTTTCACACCACTTTGGAATAATAATAAATTATTATTCAAGGACATAAGCCCTCAATCTTATCCCCTCTTCCAACCTTTCAGCCCCCTCTCCCTTACCCATTCTATGGAATCTTAGTCCCCCATCACTCTTTCTTTGTGGTCACTCAACACGTAGTGATGTTTATATATTATATTAATGACCTGCATAATTACATATACAAAATCAGGCTCCTGGCCTTTAACACCTAGGCTCTCTGACCTAATCACCAAATAAGCCTCCTAGCTTATTATAACTCAGCTCACCAGCCTACAAAACATGTTTACAATTTATAAATACAACTGGGGCTTGTCATTGGGGAGATTACACTGTTGATTATAAATCCTGGTCGATAATTTATGTTTGGTAATATATTATACAAATAATTGCACCAACATTTTGGTGCCGTTATCGGGGAGTTGTAAACAATAATAGGTAGTATTTGAATTAGATTTTTTTAATGGTTTTGGATTGGTTTTAAGGACGACCTAAGGGCGGATAGAAGATGATAATATGTGAGGGAAGAGCCCACTCATCCACTTTAGTGGGGTTTCTCCAAAGTTAGTTTGTCCTCTCCTTTTCATGCATAAGTGTTTTTCCTTATTTTATGCAAAAGTGTGTTATTATTTATGCAAATATAGTTTTATTTATGATGAGTTGACTTGTGTGAACTGATAACCTAGTGACAACAAGGTCCCGGTAACGCAAAGAGTTCAAGTTTGGTGTGTTTTAGTTTTGCAAATAGTTTTAATTTCTTAGTTTTAAAATTCATATCTTTGATGATAAATCATTTTTGGGGTGCTGTAAGAATCCCTGAGTACTAATATGTGTTGTGAGACAGGATGTTCCAACTAGTAGAAGAAGGATGATTAAGATTTTTTTGAGAAAACAAATAAATGGTACTTCAAGGAATTTCCTAAACCTTGATAGCATGTGGAGAACTACCTATATCCCGAGTGGAGAAAAATCCTCCTTGCAATCAAAGGCCTATCTACATCTGAGGTGGACCAAGTTTGGGTTGCAGTTAGAGACTTATCTATATCTGAAGAAGGAAGAAAAGAGAAAGATACTTATGAGCCACATCAAGTAGCAAATCTGGAAGTTCATGAACAACATCTAGAGGAGATCCAAGAGTCATGGACCATATATGAGGAGCATCCACTTGAGCCAGAAATTGAAATTGTTTTGGCATGTTTGTCTCCAGATCCTTCATGTATTTTGGGGTGTGATGACAAACTTTCCAAGGAACTACATGATCTGACATCCAGAGAGAGCCAAGAGATAAAATATTACACCGAAGCTTGGTTCCAAGTTGTTGTCAAGCCCCAAAACCCTTCCATATTCTTGGCATCATCTCCATAAGAGAAACTGGCCTCTCATATCCAGACAACCATTGAGGTATCTTTTCCATATTTGGATATGAGTCTGCTTATAAATTTGTTTCACACATGGTTGCACTAGAAATTTTCCTATACTTGAAGAAAGACTCACTCTTTCTCAATTAGAGTAATACAGTGAATAAATAAATAAATGTTGCATATAAGTACAATATAACATCTCTTTCATATTTTTCATAAATGGGAATGTCAATAGTTGACAAAGAAATCAATTTAAGATACTTGTTCCTCTCGTAGATTTCTTTTTAAAAAAAGTTATGACAATTTTGTTTGGAATCTTATGAGAAGGTAACCTCTTTAATAAATATTCTCTGCATGTGTACATAATACTGGAAGGGTATTTTCAAAAGTGGAGAAGGCATCCTTGTCAACAAGATCGGTGGTATGTTTTGGGTCCAAAAGATGAACTCTCTATTTTCAACAATAGAATATTGTCTAGATAAGAGTTATTCCTTCACTACAAAATTTGGCACCCAACTATCAACCCTGGTTCCATTTATTTATCATTTCCAATGCAATTTAAAACTTCTTGTACCAACATGTTGTTTTTAGTTTTCAAGTGTGATACTTCAACAAGATTAAAAAAATTCGCAAATATCTTCTCTTGAAAGCATTAACAGATTTATAAACTCTGATATACAATTAGGTCACTACAACATATTTTGTATAATGGGTTATTCTAGTACCTGTCAACAAATTTAGCACGCATACTCTGATCCTGTTTCGGTACTGTCCTATTCTGGTTCTGTAGAATCCTGTTCCGGTACTGCATAATCTTGTTTCGGTACTGCAGAATCCTATTATGGTACTGTCCTATTCCGGTACTATAGAGTATTGTTCTGTTACTATCCTATTCTTATACTGCAGAATCATTTTCCAATACTGTTTGTTCCGGTAGTACAAAAACCTGCTCCGGTACCCATTTGGTACTTATGCCAAAGTGATATGATCTTTGTCCTGTACTTAACATTTTTTTTACTCTAGGTAATTGGAGGTATGGGCTAATCCTTTCATGTTCTTTCTATCAAGGATCATTTAAGTCTTGTGTTGAACTGTTCTTTACTCTCACATACATCTTCCTCCTACATTGTTACACTCACCTCTCAATGTATCGTCCTTATTATCCTTTAAGGAGATATTTTCACATTTAGCTCTATATGATCATGGAGTGCACTTGTCTTATTACCTCATCATTATGAAAAAGTGATTAATAATTGACATATCCATTGAAAAGTGGTGACACCATTATGTCTAATACTAACCTAGTTGATTCAACAAGTTCTTATCCAAGTTTCTTTTTACAATTTTCTTTTGGGAGGTATTGATAAAAACCTCATGTGGTGGACCACCCTTGCAAAACCTTAATGAACTTTTATGAGAACCCTAATAGGATTAACTAGAGGGACCTCTTAGTCATTATCCGAGATGTTCCATTATACATTGAATAACTGAGATTTAAGGCTAATGTGGATGATGTCACCCTTGGGATAATTGCAACCAATTAATTATGTGCCTAATAACTCTTAAACACTCTCGTACCACCTGGCTTCCTTATACTCTAAATTTTTCAATGAAAAATATACATCATTCTAAATATTTTGAGTAATATAATAAAAAGGAAGTATCAGGAAGTACAAGTAAACTTACCGAGGTACTGAATAGGCTTGCTGGCAGTGGGGCCATGCTTTTATGGTACTAAGGTAAACCCGCCAGGGTACTGAACAGGCTTGTTAGCAACGGGGCTATGCCACGTAAAGGGAGTTGAAAACCATAAATTGGCACACCTAAAACTAATCAAAAACCCTTGGATCTCATTATGAAGAAATCATTATCAAATCAAGGATAGTATATGACATTTATATCTCTTGAATGATGTTATTAATAACCTTCAAGTAACCACTTTAGGGTTCTATATTTAAAATAAATAGGTTTGCATGAAAGTGGGACCCTCAGTATATGTAATTCACCCTACCTAAGAAAGAAGAGATTCATCTCTATAAACTTGGATAAGAGACGAGTTAACCATCTTGGGATGTATTCTTTTATGTGTTCCTCTCTTCAAATGAGATCTAAACTATGATTATATCACTTTTATTTTAAAGGTAATCTAGCCAAGGGGCCTATTAATCAAAGTCATTATGAAAACTCTTGGTCACTATCCTATAATCATATTAGAGTCACATCCAACCCTTTCTCCTAATTATGATCCACAACAGATTGGATACGGCTTAATGTCAAATCACTAACAGATCCAATCTATTACTCATGACTCCCCTTTTCCATCATAACTACTTTGTCATGGGTAAGAAGTGTGAAGAAGAGACCAAGAGGTTTATATAGTATAGTAGGTTACTTAAAAGAGAACATAAGGAGCTGAATAAGGGTGGAACTTCAAGGAATGCTTGATCGAGTGAGGAGTACCATCAATTCTGAAATTTTGAAGATCATCGTTACATGAGGACATGCAATGGATAAGGCATGGGGGGAATGTTGGGTCTCATTTTTGATAGCTCCAATTACCTTATCTTGTTCTATATATTGACCAAATTGCCTCAGACATATGCATTATTTTCCTTTTGTATTTAAAGACATGTCTTTTAGCCATCCTTGTGTATATATGAGATAACTTATGTTTAAATCATGATTTATGAGTTTTCTTAATGATTGGGATTGAATAATTGATGTTAAATTCTCTCTAATTACTTTGATTGATCCAAGAAAACCTTATGATGCAACTGCTACTCATCTGGTACCCATTTTGGCATTCATACGATATTCAATTCGTCTGGTACCTATTTATGCGCTTGTCCAGTACCAATGTTGTGCTTGTCTGATACCTATTTCTATGCTATTCTGGTACCAGTATAGTTCAAAATTTTGGAATGATTCTAGAGGAAAACTAGGGACATGGGTTTTGTCTAGAATGATGTCGACATGTGGAAACATGAGTCAAAATTAACCCAGCTCCCATGTTTGGACCTCTAGCTTAGGGGGAATGATTATGTAAAAATTAGTAAAAATCTCAAATTGCCAACTTGCGCCTCGATTTTTGTGCATATGGTATCAGATCTAGAAATTCTACGATATGAGTTTTGTCTAGAATATGGAAAATTGAGTAAAACGAGGGTAGTTTTTCAAAATCCAAAATGGTTTAAGAGTTATGGGTGGCTGTTCCACCAGAGGCAACTTGTCAGACCCATATTGTTAGAGCAAGATTTGCCTCACCCTATGCAATATTGCAGAGAGGGCCTTACTCCATTTCCCTATCTAGACTCACTTTCCTTGATTAATAAATCTAGAGACAAAAATATAACGTTTTTCCACTTGTATGCATATTGCACCCTATATAGTAAGCGTATACGTAGGTTGCTCCACTACAGCCCGCGTACATCGAGATTTGTGCCAAAAAAAAAATTGAATGTCGGGTTTCCATGTCACGACAGGATATCTCTAATCCTTGGACTTCCACATACTAGAAACGTTCTGACTCGGCCCTTCAGTTGCATTTTTAAGGCTATAAAGAAGCCAATTCTGAGCTATGGAAAAAGAGGAGAGAATTCAACTTTGAGAGAAAAGTTACTCTGGAGAAATTATTACTTCATATTGAGTCTGCATCCCTTTGTCCTTTAAGTCTAAACACAGTGTTCATCCCCCAAGCTCTTCCCTTATTGATGGAGAACCTCTTAGTATCCCTTATATGAGCTTGCCTTTGGTGGAGAATTGAAGTGGTGGAGGCCCAGCTGAAAGAAACTTGGTTTCTCGGTTCCGAACCATGTCGACACGGAAGTCTGTAAAGTTTTCACTTTTGTTGATCATTTATTAATAGAAATACTCCTTTCCCGTCCAATTGATATCTTGCAAATATATGAGTTATTATCCATGGGCATGTTTGTTTTGTATATTAATGGATTATACTATCTAATGTGCTAACCTTTTATATTATCACTATATGCTTTCTCTGCTTGTTTGTTGAGAACTTGTTGCAGGTATAAAGCTTTGAGTTGAAGTTCTCAACGATGGACATCATCAAATGTTTGGAAGAGGTAGGACTCTTTCTTATATCTCTTACACATTGGTTTATATAGAATATGCTGGAATTGAGTTGATTTCTGCAGTGACACCTATCGTTTGTGGTTTACCCTAGCCATAGAGAGATTTTCCTCGTAACAGAATTGGCGACCGTACTGGGGATGAATCTTCTTTCTTAGGGTTTGAAGTACCTTTCTCCTTAAATTTCTCTCATTTATATTGTGGTTCTTGTCATAACATTGCTTCACAGCTCCTGCTCACTCTGGGTTTGAGTTTTCAGCCTTTTCTCCCTTGCCTGGCCTTGTTTCAAAGCATATACACAACTTTTTCCTTGACAGTCACGTATACACACAGTTTGTCTCACTGCAAGTTGCGTATATATGCTCTATTTTCCCAAACAATCATGTGAACCTTTTTTCCTTGCATGTTTTCTTGGTCTAGTGGTTGCTGGGTGGGATTTGATGCTTGCTGAGACTTCTTAGGTCTCTATAGTGCCTGTTGAGTGCCTGTGGGATGACAAGAAACCCTCTTTTGGTTGAATTTCTGGGCGAAGTCTTTCTCTTCATCTTTTCATTTTTATTGTCCTTGTACATCAGGCTGGGTGTTTCATTGCTTGATATCCTGCTTGAGGTTATCTCTTTTTTATACACAGTAGGGCTATATTTAAACCTACCTTTTAGGAATTTAAACCTCTGATCAATCTACCAAACATAATCACCTAGTTTACTACTGATTTCAATCATTTCATTCATGTACAGGTCTTCTGAGCTGGGCTTTTGAAACTCTTTTATCAATACTTTCTTCACATCTGCAATAGTCTTTGTTACTCTTGGTTGACTGTTTACATCTAGGCTCATATACCAGTCTAATGCTTAGTTTCTTAGTGTGATTGCCAACTCTGCAAGATTTGTAAACTCATATGTGATCTTCTTGGTTCCTAGATCTTCTCACAGATGAATACGTGATTTTTAGAGTCCTTTGATGCCTTTCAATGAAATTCTGGTAACCTGATTGTGGGATCATGTCCTGCCATTTTGAAATGTGTTGAACTACTACCTCTATGCAGTGTAGATATTTGAATATTACTCCCTGAAATAGCTCCCCTAGGTTTTGATCCTTGCTTGGATGCATTTCCTTTTGTATTTCTTCCACTAAAATCTAGTTTTCTAAACGTTGGTGTTCTTTCTAGTGTGTTAGTCGCACATGGGGTTGTAGGTTCCACACTGACGTTGATCTGGAATGGAGTTCTACCTTCTGTCCTTGACCTTGGACCTCCTTTTTTCCTCTCATATGTTGTGTGTATGATTTCCTTATTCCTCTCCACATTCTGGAGATCATCTACCTCTTCTTCATCGTTTTCCAAGCCCTCTCTATTAGCTATGGCTCTTTTATTGTTATAAATCTTATATTGGTAGGGTACTCCACTGCGCGTCTTTCCAACTTTCGCCATTATATTATTTATCTAGTATTCCTCCATGAAGATTGGGTCCATGGCCTCCTTCTTCTTTCCTTTATCCATCTCTTCCTCCATTTCTCAGGCTCTTGTTAGTGTTTCCCCCCTTCCCCCATGCACGCAGGGAAGTTTAGCTGTCTGATTCCATAATAATCACACCGTTGTCATACAATAAAATATTGATTGAAGTATACAATGATATGATGTACCTACCTATGGTTCCTTTTATAAAATCCTTCTCTGTTGCGGTGTAAGACTTCGATGTATCTACTGCAAATTCAATGATAAACCCTGCAATAATACTGTCTAACCAGAAATCTACTGTGTGTGTAAATTTGTTATTAACTTGCTATAACTGCACGATCTCCACAAGATTCCACTCCAACTATATGATTCGATTTGTAGGGTGGTTGTATTTTAGCCTCAATAGCTTAGGGTTTCTGTTGTCCTTCTGTGCAAACTCGATTTCCTTTATTTTCAACCATCTTTCAGTATCTTCCTTTATTGGATTCCATGGCCTGAAAATTCCTTTCTATACTTTCATTCTTTGCACATTTCTTCCATAGATATTGTCCACTCAATCCATTACAGTTCCAACTGACAATGTAACCATTTTTTGGTTATATCTCTCACTTATTATTTCTTCTTGTGTTGACCCAGGTTTGGTTCTCAACAGGTTTCCAACAAAACCCTCTAAAACTATTGACCCTCTTGGTAAACCAGAAGGAAACGTTGCGCACATGCTACACACAGTAGTCTCACCCAAGATATCTCTAGGGGTGACTGCAATACCCAGGTGTTTTCATTCTAGGAATGGGTGGGGATCTGGGAGTGTATTCTATCTCTCTTTATGCATTAAACTTGTTATTTAAGGTAAATATTCAAGAAACATCACAAAAACACAAGTTTTACCATGGTTCGCCCCCTCCCGGGGCTATGTCCACAAAGATTTGGCTTCTCTGCTCTTTTATTTATTCTCTCTTCAAAATCTGGCACTATGCGCATTACATCTTCAATCATACCATCATGATGAGGTTAAGGAACCTCTGTGAGGTGGACTATATCATACCAGGCTCCTCAGCCTATGACCTAACCCTCATAATCTAGCTTATTTGATTCTTCTACAACTTTATTACAATCGATAGTCTCTCAACAATCATAAATTCTCATCATTAACTCACCAACAACTAAAAACAACCAACAACCCCCAACCTAGACCTCCTAGGTTCTTATTTATACTATTTTACAGGCTTATATCTGTTACAATCCTTAACAAAAACCCTAACCCTATCATGGTTAGACTTTCTTGCCTCCTTTCCACGTGGATTTTCCTCTTGCATGCTTCTTGTCCTTCTTTTTCTGCATTCTTCTTTCTTGCCACTTGTTGCACGTGCTCCAAAAATAGGTCTTCCTTTCCAAAAATAGGTCTTTCCTCAAAATAGGTCTGCGCCCCAAAAAACACACAAATGTATTTGGTGCCTTACATAAACCAAAATACATTACCATCCACTGATATAGACATTGTCTTGTATTGAAGGTTGCCTCCCAGGTGTCTTCTTATTTAACTCAAACCTAGTGGTATCCCAATTTGAGAACTAATTTGGTCAAGTACTTGGCATGTTGCAACTGATTTAATAAATCATCGATCCTAGGTAGAGGATATAGATTATTGAGGGTGATCTTGTTCAAATCTCTATAGTCAGTACACATTGACCAAATCCCATCGTTCTTAGGTACTATGATGATAGGTGATCCATAAGGTGAGGTGATTGGTTGAATTACTCCCTTCTCTAGCAAATTTTATAACTATTTCTTCACTTCATATGCTTCCAGGATGGACTATCTATACAACCCAATATTTAGCAACAGGAAGTCAAGACATAACTATATCTCATGCTCCACTTACCTCTTACATGGTAACCATTTAGGATCCTAAAACACTTCTTTATATTCCTGTAACAACTCCTCCAACTGACATTTTCACTCTTTAATACATTCCTCCAAAGATTCCTTTAATTTTATAAATTCATCACTTGGTTGATTCTCTCTTAAGAAAATTAATACAAACTTCCTACTAGAACCGATCAATTTCTTGGCATATTTATTACTTACCATAGAGATATTGGATTTACCTTTGTGTTCATTGATTATGAAATACTTCCCATCCTTGATCAAGTGGAACTAGTTTTCTCTCCTCATGAAGATTACATCCCTCATTTACATGTTGGGGCTTGAAAAAACTACACCACACACATAAAGTGGTACTACATCTACCTCCACTTCATCAATATAGTTTTCACTTATAGAAAATTTGATATTACATTTCTTAGTGACCATGAGATCTACATCCTTATTTACCCATCCCAATGGATATGGGTTAGGATGATCATGAACTTCCAATCCAAGATTTTTGACCAGATCTTTTGCTATGAGGTTGGCATGTGAACTAGAATCAAATATAACATCCACCTTTGTATTCTTGGACTAGATAACAATATGGAAGAGTCTAGTTATCTCCTTCTATTCCTTGTGATGAAGATTTCTTAGGTTTATCTCCTACACTGTAGTGCAGACAATATTTTCATCTACATCCAAGTTGCTCTCTACCTATTTTCGTGAATCCATGCTTAGAGGTTTTTTCTTCTTGGCATCCTTCTTACATTTATTTGGATTCATATCTATATGTAGCTTCCAACACTTATTTTCAATGTGACCATCAATACTACAATGGTTGTAGTGGTTGTTTTAATCCTTGCACCAATATTCCATGGTTTTTGTCTTCTTGTCCTTTCCTTTTCACTTTTTCCTCCTCTCCTTGGAAGAATCTTTTTGGTCTTTCTATTTGGAACCACTTGGTTGTCCTTTATTATTGCCTATATTCTCTAGGTATTGTGCTTGCACATAGGCCTTATCAATTTTCCAAGGTTTAAAGAGCATCACTTGATTTCATAAATGACCGTGTAGACCCCCCAAATACTTGAGGAGTACATTCGGGATATTAGGGGAGATACCCAACATAATCACCATTTTTTTGAACTCAGTGGTGTAATCTTTCACACTCTATTGTTAGATACATTTGAAGTGATGCCAACATATCCACTAGAACTCTACATATATAACATGGTATAACTGGGACTTGGTAAGGGTTTTACAATCCTCCCATTTAGTTACTAGATGATCACCCTCTAACCTAAATGTCTCTGAGTAGCTTTCCCACTAGGTTAGGGCATGGCCCTTTAATTTTAGTTAGGAAATTGAAATATTTTTCTCCTCTCCAATTTTATGGAAACTGAAATAAACTTCTAACCTTTGCAACTAGAAATTCAACTTGAAAATATCAATACTTTCACTTCTATTTTACACAAATATTATGAACAAGTGACGACACTTGAACTTGGTTTCTATTTCTCTCGCTATTTCTTTGGCTCTTTTTCTAGGTATTCATTATCTCCTGATTTCTTGTATGATTCAAATTTTGACTTAGAGCCACCAACCTCCCCAAAAGGTCCAAAATTGTTCTCTAGATCAGCCATGTGGAGGGACATGTTGCGAGAGATATTAGGGATTTGTTATTCCATCTTAAAAAATCTCCCCTCTACCTAATATCGAGGGTTGTTACGACTAGACTCATCCACCTAGATGGGTAGGGTTCTAATAATTTCTTCTTAAGCCCATTCCTATATCCTACAACTTCCCCAAAAACCCCAAATAAAACTACTCTGATACAAATATGATTTGTAAAATTCCAAGGATATTCCACTAGAACAATTCATCACAACAAATCTTACAATATTCTAAAATATTTTATTATGCAATTTATTATCTTAGTTCCCAAATTTAATATTACTAGAATAACACTCAAAATTATGGAAATAACTGGAACTAAAATGAAAGAAAAAAGAAAAATAACACACCATCCACACAAATGAACACAATATGTGACTTAGGAAACCCGATACAAGAGAAAACCCATCTATAAGATGAGGCCTGTGATTTTCTCTCTTTTTTCTCAATTATGAAATGAAAGTGCAAAGAAAGGGGAACTCACTATGGATTTTCCATGGACATTGTGGCCTAAATGGATGCTACAAATATTATACCTCCCATGTTATGATTCAATATCCCACTCCTAGATTTTCTACTCAACTATGGAACAATACAAATACCAAAATAATGGAACCCCTTCCTTTCCTAGCATCCTAGTATTTAGCATAGCCTTATAGTTGTCTAGGGTTGGGATTAGGGGTTTTTCATGCCCAAAACCTCAATTAGTGTTAGGGTTTTGACCCTCTAGAATATTCTTTAAATTCCACACATGAATAGGCTCACATGTGTGAATAATGTTAAATTGTCATCCATTTGGTACCATGGTTGTCAATAAGGTAGGTAAACTTGTAGGATCCATAACTTTCGCATATGGACTCCAATTGAGGTGATTGTTTCACTATTGGAAGGATTTCAATGTGTATAACAACACGAGGGGATGGGAGCTAAGATCACAAATTTTTTACACAAAAAAAGTGTCAATTGATGCCTCAAATCGGCTTTAGAAAATTTTGGACCCCAAATCACCAAACTAGGACCTACCCCTAAAATGATCCATGCAAGACAAATATTCCAATTTTCCCACTTAGAAAGTACCAATATAGATGTAAAATTATACAATTATCCATTTCATATCAATCCTTATTTAATGGCTTTGTACCATGACAAATTCCTATGGTTTTGGATATTGTATCATTGGTGTTTCTCCTTTAGCAACACTTACACAATTGGATAATGTTGAAGACCAGTTATGGATTTATTGAGAGGTCACACTTGCATATTGATAACTACCATCGTTTGGTTACTCAAACTACTATTGAACCACACACATGTGCTATAGGTAGCAAAAACCATGGGATCTTAACAATATTCAAAAGGCATAGGGGGTAGGACGCATGATGTATTGGATTCATTGCCATTTGATATGTTTCCTCATCAGTATGGAAATACATAAGATTAGAATACTAGAACAATACAAACTCAAATGAATCTTCAAACACCACTTCTTGGCTTCACTCTTCCACATCTTCCATAGTAACTCTTAGGTTATAAAAATTGACCAGCATCATTATGCCTACAATTTGAGTATCTACATCGCTCACATAACCATGCAATTACCATCTTGTTTCTTCAAAATTTATTTCTACCTGTGCAAAGTCATGTTTTCTTTGCAACACTAGACTTTATTGATCTTCATTTTTGGGGCTAGCCAAATATCCTTCTTATAATTTTCTTATCGACTGCATCATTGCACACTCCAAATTTTATTTAGTATCATCTCCTTTGGTTAAAAAAATCTTTCTTTGCACAAATATTTTGAATCTCTCCCCAACACCAATTCTTTATGATCTCTACATGTCTTTGTTATCACTTATGTTTTTCTCTTTCAAAATCAAATTCCTTTACCATCTCTGATCCTTCAAGAAACTTATGGAATTGAATCTTCCATTAGGTCACCCTATTAATATAACCCCCACATGGGGTTTACATGGGATAAGTAGCATAACATGTTCCACCACTAGCATCTTTATCCACACCAATAATTCTTCTATTGGTGTTTTGTGGTACTTTATTAATGAATTTTAACATTTTGTTCAAATATTGATGTCATTCTACCAAAAAATCCAAAGAAAAAACGTCTACTACACATTTGTACCAAAAATTAACTATTCATGTTAATTTATTGTTATACGATTGAATCCTTACTAAGTTCTTAACAATCCGCTAAACTCTACATGAAGAGTACTAATGTCGATGCTTCCCCATGAGCCTTTCTATCCATTCATAAAACTTCACCAGAATTTTATCTAAAAAAACCTTGTGCAAGCATTCAAACAAGTGTGTCGCTTTGAATCTTGCAACATACTCCCCTAATTATGCATTTTTTAACAAGAAAATTCATGAATCCTTCCTTTGATCCAATATTGAATATTGACCTTCTTCAACATCCACCACATATCTATTACTTTTCTTTAGTTAAGGTCCCAATAACAAAAATATGTTGTTGGCACTATGATAGACTTAGGATCTGCAAAATATGTCCAACACAGACCTAATGTAGCCCAATGCACTCTCATATTCAATCGTCTAGGAGGAATGAGGTCTCACTCGAGGAATGTATGATAGTTTTCGTATCATTAATATACAAAGTTTTAAAAATTTAATGGGGGTTGTATTACTTTAATTTTCTTTTAGTCACATTCCTTTAAACTAATAATACTTGTTATCGTGCAATCTGTACTTTCCCAAAGCCCAAGGAAAGTGAAGCAAGATTGGTGTAACAAGGGGGTGACCTATCACTGTCACCTTAATAAGAAACTCATTTATGTTTAGGAGTAGGGTAAGACTACCCCAAGGGAGACATCCCTAGTGACCTAAAAGGATTATGAAACTAAAGAACGGATGCAAAGATAACCCCTCTCTCACCGGTCACTCAAGTCAAAAGGTATTGCTGAGTTTATGTCTTAAGAGATGAAGCAAATGTAATGGATGAAGTATAACTTCCCGGAACAAGACAACAAGAAAACATATGGTAGTTTCAAGTACAAAATGATATTAGTGCTTCAATAAGACAATAAACCAGTGATGTAAATGCTAGTTGACATAAAATTTCAACAATAGACAGGTTTTACAACAACAATTAGTAATGTGTAACAATTGCAAGAAATATTCTTTAGAAATGCTCTAAAAGACAATGAAAATATAACATTTATTGTTGAGTATGCTGAAAGTTAGTTGCTTTACTATGGCTGTAGAAAACAATTATAACATTATCGATAACATTAGTTTCTTAGGCTAGGTTAGTGTTAGTTTTAGTTAGTAAAAGCTTGCAAATTTAAGGTTCAAATGTTTGTTTGATCAACCAATCAAAGAGAGATGAGATTAGTGCCTTTAAGGGTTATGGAGTCAAACTTTTCGACACAAATTGCTTGGAGAGACAATAATGATTATATTTGTCTAAGAAGATAAAGTGGATCTTTGAGGAGTAGCACCTTAAGTCCTCTAAGGGCCAAATTTTAGGGACGTAAGTTAGAGAGTAGGCACTTCTAGGCCCTTGTTCCTTCCTCCTCCTTGGACTATTGAAAGATATCAAGTGCAACAACAACTAGACAATGGCTTCTAAAGTGTTAGCACTTTACAACTTTAGAAGTTTGTCTAGGTCAAATCACTTAAGTAAAGTCTAACAAATGAAGAGAAAATAAGCAACACCTTAAGTCCTTTATTCCTAGGGTTTGTCAAGCAAGCAATTTCATAATCTTTAACATGAATAAGAAAATATACCATAAGAATTCAAAATAAAATGACAATTTCATATTTACTTACTTCACCAAGAATAATCAAGCAATAAAACCCTAGATTTCCAAGGAACTACACCAAAAATAATCCAAGTTGCAAAATTTAGCCTCCAAAACAAGTGTGCCTCATAATTTCAGCCAATAAACCCTAAAAGGGGCACCAATTGCAGTCCTCTCTCTCTCATGGGAGATTTATGTCCAAATGAATGTTAGTTTTTGTGTATTTATACCAAAATCCGGCCTAAAATTAACTTTAGTTCAAAATTACAGGGCTAACCTGATCAATTTTCCCTAAATTTTCAAAATTAAATAAAATTACATAAAAAATTGACCTAAAAAGGGTGAGACCATCCCTCCTAGGGTGACGTTAGGCCTTCTCCATGAAGCATTGAAGTCTTCTAGCCAAGCATTAGACCTCCAAAGGCCCTCATCCATGCCACACGTGCCATAATTACAACCCAACATCATATCAATGTCAAACCCTATCCCTAGGTGATGTCATGGGGCTACTAGGGTAACGTTCAAGGTCTCCAAAGGCCAACGAACAGGTGTGAAGGGTGGCCCCTCATCATTTTAGGCTTGCTAGGGTGCCTCCAAATTAAACACCTCTTCCTTCACTGTGCAATATGGTCATCACTATATTGCCCCAAACCTAGGGTCTCAACATCCATTCCTGGGATTCAAGGCCCTCATGAAGGTCCGAACTAGTCATCTCCTCATGAATATCTATCCACCAGGAAAAGTTCTGCAAAGACAACAAGTATTCCCTCCAGGGGCCCATGAGTCATAGGTATCATAACAAGTAAATCACATCTAATAATCAAAGCACCCAATCATGTGCATCAAACCCCCCTAACCCAAACAAATGCTCAAAGATGTTATACAACTTGCCAAATTTAGGTTTGGAAAGGGTCTCAAGATGTCCTATTGGGTTAATAGCCCCTAGGTTTAGGGTGTTTCCTAGGTGGAACCAATCCCAATCATGTGTGCATGTGATATGATGTGGAGTAAAATCTTTGGAATGGGGTTCATGACATACAAGGGTTTGTATTGTCTTATCTATGGGCGCCTTTGTAGAGGGTGAAATGCCCTTTGTCGGTAATGCAATTTTTCCAAGCCCATTTGTTTTCCATTCTTCTTATTAGCTCTTTCTTTCATGTTTCAAGGAATTAGTTGGAGCTCATTGTCTTGGCTTGGTGTCCAGATACACCAGTGTCATTCACAAATACCTCGTGGATATGATAAGGATGGCTCGTCATGAGACCCCCTTTCCCTTAATCATGAAACTGAGAGCCACTAACCTGGCTTCGTGACTATATGATGGTAATGACATACCGCTAAATACTTATGATCACGATAGGCCAGCTCATGATGAGACCTACTATCCCCCAATTAATACCTTGAGTATTCATCACCATTCATTTTGTGGGTCCCCCATTTATTATAGAGAAGAATTTTATTTCTTTCTCGGGGATCTCTGGGTGAAGCATCTCAAAGGTCTTATGATTGGATTTTATTTTTTTCCAACTACTTTTACCCTCTGGGCCTTTATCCCCTTCTTCCCATGAGGTAAGGTACAATCCCTTCTTGGGTCAATACTCCCGAAGATTCCAAAAGGATAGGGATATGGAGGGAAAAGGTATGGAAAGTGATAATTATGGTAGGGAACGAACGATGAATTTTCAAGGAACCACCCAGTAGCAACTTATTCCTAAAGGAAATCAACGTACT
This sequence comes from Picea mariana, assembly GCA_032191745.1. NCBI lineage: Eukaryota > Viridiplantae > Streptophyta > Pinopsida > Pinales > Pinaceae > Picea > Picea mariana. The sequence continues at coordinate 182,217 of JASDQU010103611.1, forward strand.
AGGACATGATGACACCCCCCCTCGAGTTTAAACAAGGAAAAGAGCATAAATTCCAAGAAAATGTTTTGAAATCAAGAAAGATTAATTTCAACATGTTCAAATGATTTAAATATCAGAGTGATATGTACCATGATACCATACTCATTACCTCATGGAGAAAGTCCCACTTCCTTGTGGGACTAGGCCGGTGTGGTGGATGCTACTGTTGGCGATGTGTAGGATGCATCAATGAAAATAGGGGCCCCTCTAAGGCTAAGCTCTAGCCATCTATCTCTTTGCACTCCATGTCTACAACCTATGGGCCTTGATACATAATCTCCTTAGTTACCCCTAGGTTGGGGGGTAACATTACTCACATCATTTAATCAATTAAAAGTGCATACAAATAATCTATGTACAAGATGATTACAAACACATGAGTGACAACATGAATGAAAACACATGAGAAAATTGATTCTCCATTACATTAGTACCATGAATGATGGATATAGATATTAAGGGATAAGATATATAAGGCTTGAATGCTAAGAGAAGAAGATATAAAAGATACAAATATGTGATGAAATTAATCACAACATTGATGATAATACATGAACTGAATACACCACAAAAATATGAGAAAGAGAGAGAGAGAGAGAGTTGGAGAAGAAGGATTCCATTAAGAAGAACCATTACATGCAATGAGGCCAATTTTGGGACCTTTCCTTCCGACCTTCACTTTCTTCCTATTTCCTTCTTATAAGGTGTCTTGTTGATTAAGTCAAATTTGATTAGGCTTGACTCCATAAATTGCATATCTATCGAGTTTCCTTTTACACAAAAATACAACTTTATGACTTACACATCAAAACTTAAAATATAATCCCCCCTAAGATTCATATCAATCCTCCCCCCTTAGAAAATGATGGTCCCCATCATTTCACCCATGCTAAAAAAAAGAGATATTGCACTATGTTCATCGTACCATCATGATTATAATGTGTCAAGTGCCAACAAAGATAGGGTTTTGTGTGGTTAAACCATAACTGTCGGTTTATGGATGACCCATGACAAAGTTGGTAGTGGAAATCTTGTTTTTCATACCAATTATAATTTATGGGGTATTTTACATGGGTAAAAAAATTACAATAGGATTTAATAAATCCAAAAAGTTTTAAAATTGAAATGAAAAAATTCTATTTTCTAGCAATGGACCTCTAGTTGCAATTTTGTTCATAGATTTTTTTTTACAGATGATGAAATCAAATTTTGTTGAAGAATTATTTTAGGTATCAAAGAGATCTTTCCATTTATATAATATACTTGCTTTGTTGCATTCAATAGACCGAGAAAGTTCTTCTTGAAACTCAAGGTACGCAAAGTCACACTGTTTACATACCTTTGATACTTGAATCAATGCTATCTCATAAACTAGGAAAGGGAATGAAAACAGGTAAAAAAAAATTTTTAGACAACAAAGAATCCTTTAAAATGAGATAGAATATTCCCTTTGAAATTCTCTATAGAGGTCATGGCACCTCTATAAAGTTTTCATAAGATGGATAACTTACATTCCGTCCATTATTTTGCTTCTATGGCAGCCATACAACTATGTGTAAGATGTGAAAGGGATGAAATGAGGTGGCCCGAGCTTCCAAATACTGCATGTATATTTTTTTAAGCCATGAAGTGGTTGTATGAATCTACAATAATGTTGAACGTAAGGGAACCAAGTGCAGAGGACCACAAGGATGCCAAGGGTTTATAGAGAAACATGGGTTGTTGTAGAGGTCATGGAACCTCTGTGAGAAGCATGTAAACCATGCAAAATTTATGAAAATGTTGCATACCAATGGATGTAGTGAATCCATGTAAGGATGCTCCTGCAACAGTGAACGAAGGTCCAAGGAAAAAAAAAACCTTGTAATGCATGTGAACCAATTGTGATACTTACAGTGTATGGTCCAACAAATAGACTCTGAGAGTACCAAAAGGAGGTTGTACATTGTTGCAAATATTTGAATCCAAAATATGCTTCAAACCCAAGTTCCCATGGAGTGGTTACCGAATTTGATAAAAATGATCCAGATCTTGAGGGATAAGATCAAGAAGGATTGAATTCCAAGAGAAGAGGAGAGAAAACATACACATTTTCCATAAAATTAATCACAACAACATTGATGAAAATACATGAATTGAATACACCACAAAAATATGAGAAAGAAAGATATTTGGAGAAGAAGGATTCCATTAAGAAGAAATATTACATGCGATGATGCCAATTTTGAGACATCTCCTTCCCGACCTTCACTCTCTTCCTATTTCCTTCTTATAACATGTCTTGTTGACAAAGTCAACTTTGATTAGGCTTGACTCCGTCAATTACATATCTATCAAGTTCCATTTTACATACAATTATGAATTTATGACTTGTACATCCGAATTCAGGCTATAATCCCCCTTAAGATTCAGATCAATGATATTACATAACTTCAACAAAAAAATAAAGATAGAGCACACAACTCTCAAATACTAACACTTGACAACTTCAACAACTCTCTAAACTCTCTTAATTACATTACAGACCTCATGAATATAGGCGATTAGAGTGGTTACAAAATATTCTAGAATATAGTAGGGATTATACCTGTTGTAACCCAATCATACAAAAGAGTACAAAATAATATACGTCTCTAGAGATATGCATATATATTTGGGGCAACTAGACATATATTATATATAATATGACTCATCAGCCTTCACATACTCAAGATTCTACCTGTTACAACACAATCAATCACCCCAATGCAAAGCCTTCACATGGTTGCAATACTAGTGGAACATCAAAATATGTCACCACTTTCACCTAGGAAACAAATTCCCTCGTTTTAGTGAAGGAATAAATCCAACACAAGTGAGGCTTCCCTAGTAGCCTCAAGGAATCCCTAGACCAGACACAATCAATTATTATGACTCCCATGTAGCTACTCAATCTACCACCAATGGAATAATATAATCAAGGTAAGGACAAAGTGGTAAGTTTATGAAATTTCTATATTTGAGTGGATAATTATCTATGGAAATTTAGAAGGCTTTCCAGGTCAATTTCCAGCACAAGAGGATTCCCAAACAATAAAAAAGAATAAAAGTCTATTGGTTGTTTTAAAACTTGAAAGACATATGGTGAATTACAACAGTAATACAATTTATGAAAGAAACAATAAATTTATCTCTTGAACAAATATTAAAAGAATGAGGAAATGGGGCTAAATGATGGATTAAACTACGGTTCTATCCAAGTAAAAAAATCTGAAAATAAAAATGAATATAATAGCCAAAAAACCTAGAAATCCAACCCTAATTAGGATTAAATAAAAATGATCAAAACAATTTTAAGGTTTTAAGATTATTTTCAAATTAAGTGCATGCATAGATACCAAAATGTCTAGCCTTTTTATGGATAAAAATGAATATATTGTTGTCATGTAACCCTAATTAACCTTAAAACAATAAATACAAGTTTGCAGTTTGAGTTTTGTGATTGATTATTGGGAGAATACTAGTGCCTACTAAATGTTTTGGGCATATGAGGTCAATCAAGAACTCCTTTTAAGAGATGTAACTGGATCTAGGGTTGTTCACTACTAACCCTAGAAGATACTCCTAGTATCTTACTAGGTATTGAAAGATGGTTAAAGGGAAGGTTCTTCATTAGTAACCTTCCAAAAGTTTTGACAAGAAGGGTTTGTTCAAGAAATAACCACAAGAATTTACAACAATTACTAGAGAAACATAATTATACTTGCATTCATTCATTAAAAAAACCACAAGATAAAGTGAGACCACTTACCCAAGAACTATTTCATCCATCAAAACCCTAGAAATGAAAATCCATGAAGAAGTAAAATCATCCACAAGACATCCTCTCCAAAAATTCATTCTAACTAGCCATCCATAGTGATTTTCATAAGAGAGAAAGAAGTAGTAGACACGTAGTGATAATTCTCCACAAGTGGTAGACAAGTAGTGGTAATTCTCCACAAGTGGTAATAATTTACAAGTGACAAGTGCTTCTCTTATTTATATGAGAGATAAAGCACCCTTCTCATCCATTGAAAACCCTAAAAACATAAAATAATGCTTTTATCTCTCACAAAATATCCATGATACAAGAGTGGATAGGTCACCATGACCCTCGACAATGCCTCCAATATGAAGTAAAGATGTAACATCCCTAGTTTTAATTCCCGCAAATTATAATATAATTGTATAAATGTGAATTAGGCTATTGAGCCGATATGTTGGGGCGAAGTTCCCTTATTTATTAAAATGGACAAGGGATAAACTATGGATTATGTACATTGAAATGATTGATAAAAACAATGATCATTTGTTGCGATACAATAGGGATGAAAATGATGTGGGGCTATGATTCCACTATTGGGACAACCATTAACCATAGAGAAGAACATATCCGAGAGTGGTGGTGGTTTCTAAAGACACCATTGCATTGAATCACGATCCTGCTCCATGAGAGAGAAAATAGATCTCTCAATGATGGTAGAATGATCACAAGGACTGTCTATAAATAGGTTTCGTTCATGGACAAAACCAACAATATCGGGTGGATTCAGTTGCACCTATCCATAATATGTGGATATAGGATCCTAAGTGGACATGGTGACTGGTAAACCAACAATTTAGTTTTCTGTCGAACCAAATAATTGGTCGACCCACTCAACTGACAAGGTGAGGTTTACATTGGAACCACATGTTCTAATACCCCCCTGTAAACTCAACTTGGAGGAAAATAAATTTACACAGTTGTTCCCCTAAATTTGTTTGGACTACAAAATTTGATCACAAGATGGTACAACAACTCTCCTGAGAAAGTTTGATCACCATCAACATGGATCATGGAAAAAAGGAAGCCATCCATTGCAAACTGGTTGCAAAATATGTTGTTCAAACACGGTCCTAGTCGGTTAGTCAAATAGACGAGAAAATAACACAAGCCAGTCGATCAGTCAACTAGACAAGACATGCACCAATATAACTAGTCTCAATCAATTCAACAATCTTTGTATCATGTACAATAAGCATAAGTACAAATCCCAACAACATGATAAAACATGGTTAATTCAGTCTCAACAAATCCAAGGACATAAGTTGGGTTTACACATCAACAACTTCAATGAATCCCTCAATTAATCACAACTGAGGGATCAAAGTATCAATAATAGATATTCTTTGAAACATGAGGTGGTAGAAAACAACAAGTCGAAACTCAGTCAAAAAATATACAGTCAAAAAACTTCCAATCGACTATTATATTTGGTCGAATCCTAGTCAACCAATATCTCAGTTGAATGCCAATCGACTGCCATGTCAGGTCGGTGGTATACCACTACAAAAAAATCAATAATGAAGAGGAATGTTTTACATCTGTACAACTAAAGAAACACAATGGTAGGAAATCCTTAAACATATAGTTAGATGCACCCATGATCAATAATCAATCCAACCACAGATTATCCTGGTAGTCGATATTGGTCTAGAGTTTTGTCATTCACATCTCTTCTGCAAATATCAGAAGGAATAATTTCCATTCCTTCAATTTTGATTTTGATTGCAAGTATGTTGATATGGTACAAATTTCTATGTGCACTAATCATGAGATATAATATTAGGGTCTGATATACTCTTAGGAGTAGAACTAAATGGTATATTAACAACAAGGTCATCTGTAAAAATATTCTCATATTCTGGCATGTTAGGAACAACAATCTTATCAAGTGGTTCAACACAATTAATAATAAATTTCTCTTCTGGAAAATCAGTCTGAACTCCACCTGCATGAAATAAAAATTCCATGGTTGTAACAAGGGTAGGTGTAGGCAAGGAGGCAACAAAAACATCATATCCAAGACCTGTTCTTGGTGAATTCATCTCAGGTGTAATAGGAGCAACAATACCCTGTGCATTCTTCCCAAGTCCACCTCCAGTATATCCCATCTTGCTGAGTAGTAGAGACCCTATACTTGCAGTGTGTTTTTAAAATCTAAGAGAAACAACACAATCATTAGTATTAATACATAAATCAACAACATATTTCTCACAAATATAATTAGAGGGTGGAGAAGAAATGGGTGAGCCTAACAACCCAACAACATCAATATTCTTTTCGACATTCTTCTATGCATTATGCAGGTGAAAAAATTGTTCTTCAAGGTTTGTTTGTAGTTCTGCAAGCCTCGAATAGTCTTATCCTTCATAGTTAGCTAAAGAAATATGGCATCATAATATTCTCTTAATTCCTAATATTCGCCAAACAATTTATTTTTATCTTCTTCAAGAAGAGAAAATTCTTCATTAATCTCATCAACAAAGGCATGTAGGTGGGAAACCTTAGGAGTCAACTGAGCATTTGTTTCTCTTAGTTGATTAACTTCCATGTCCAAGGAAGTATTTGAATGAGGAAGAAATTTCACTTCTTCCTCCAAGTATTCAAGAAGGTCAGAATTGTCCTGAAATTCATTTGCAAGAGTCTGGAAAAATATTTCCATGGTGTTATTCATGCCAATAACCCTCGTATTGCTCAGCCATAGCAATTTGGAACATGTTTTCTTCAGTATTTAACTAGTTTTTGAGTCCTACATTTTCTGTCTTTAAGGTAATATTTTTTGTATGAGACAGTTTTCACTTCCTTCTCAATATCAACAACAAGATCTGTTTTCTTGCCCAAATTATCTACCAGATCTTGAAAAATGGTTTCCATTGTCTATTCTAGGTCAAAATATTTCCTAAATTTCTCATCAAACCATTATAAAAGGCTATTTTGAAAAAGGGAAGCCTCATCTTCCATCTAGGTATGGGTTGTTTTTAGTTCACTTCTCAAGTGTTGATTACCAGTCTGCAACTGTGTAGTGACTTTCTGCAAGTCAGTGACCTCCGAAGGGAGTTGGTTGTGAGATTATTCCAAGGCAATGTAATTTTTCTTATGAATCTCCTGCAATTTCTAAAGCACCATAACTTCATATTCATCCAAGATGCCCATTGGTTATAGAGGGAAAGATCCAAGGCAAGAAATATACAAAGGAAAAGGGTATATGAGGAAGTTAACCACAACAAGAAGTCTAGCTTCACCAAGTCGAGTTCTTGTAAGCTACCTCCAAAAATTAATCAAATTCTAGAGGTGTATAGTCATCAAAGGAGCATCAATCGTACACATACAATACCAATCGTACGTATCATGTAGTCGACAATTGTTAGTTCCGGTGGGGGTCAAGTAAATCACCTAGGGAAATTCCACCCAGTTGGATTGAAGAAGGCAATGATACATGTAAGAGATAGGGTATCTATGCACCATCGATGATTTTAGGGGGTAAATTTCGCCAATGGGCTAATTTTCCATGGTTTTTACAAAAACATGATTCACCAATTTCCATTTTTTTCTAAAAAAGATTCACCCAAATTCCATAGGATAAAATTATTTTACCTTAAAAATCGCCAAAAACTTATAGAAACTATATAAAATCATTATAAATTTAAATATTTTTACAAAACTATTGCCAAACATTTTACATTTTTCATATTAAGGACTAGTAAGATTAGCCCATGTTTCTACATTTTAATATAAATTTCCATCCTTAAAATTATCCCTGTTTGTGAAATCACTATTACCACACTTGAAGTACCCTTTAAGACAACAAAATTTTCAAACTTAGACAAAGGCCCTACAAGCAACCCTGTAGTTGGAAGAAAACTAGTATCAACAGAAAGATCCAACAATAGAGAAGTTGAAAGAGGATATGAAGAATCTGACATTTCAATTGAAGCAGAATAAGGGGCAAGAGAAGAGAGAAGTTGTTTGGTGTACGTTATGCATGACATAAGGAAATTATAAGAATGAATTTCCAACCTTTGCGTAGTACTTGGTAGCAGGGTTGCCAAACACCTTTCCAACAAGAGGACCATTGTGCGAGATTTGTAAGACACATGGGAATGATCCATATCATTGTCCAATGATTCAGAAGTATAAGACAATGCCAAAAAGTTCGTACTACAATTTTTGAAAATCAGTGAGTCATGATGATAAGGACTATAGAATGTTGGAATTGATGCAAGAAATAACGTTAGAAACCTAAATGGTGCAAGAAGAGATGATGCTAGGCCAATCTGCACTGCATTTCAACAATGTATAACCACAATTCAATCCCCCACAACCACAGTACAACAATGCGTAGCCACAATATAATCGTGTGCAGTATAACTAGGTACCCCAATACAATGCACCGCGAGGAGATCAAGGTGGATTCATAGATGGAGGTCAAGGAAGAGGAGGATTTGGACAAGGAAGAAGACCAATGGTCTACCAAAAATGTCAACAACCAGGAAATTATGCAAGAGATTGTCCACTTCCACTTGCAACATGTATGTATTGTCGCACAACAGACCATGACACAAAATATTGCCCAACACTATTGGGAAAAATACAGGGAAAAATGAACCAGAACAATCAGAATGTCCATTAGATTTCTGCAGAAGCTAGGGATGATGGAAAAAACATCAACATAGTGACTCGAGGAGGATCCAAGATATGCGTTGATGCAAAAAAAAATGATCTAGCTCAACACCAGTGGGTCAAAAAGAATACTGAGCCACATAAGCATTTTGACGTGTGGAAGGAAAATACAACATTTAAGGAATCCATACAGGAGATTCTAAAAGAGAAAATTGTGTCTACATCAATTGCATAACAAACTCAGGATCCACCAATGTACGAAAGTCCATCTTCAATGGATCACATCAACAAAGGAAAAACTTTAGAGAAAGTAAGTAACATAAGGAATTTTCTACAATATTGTGTTAAGTTATTGAATGATCCATCATCCATTAAGGTCTTATACAATTTGCTAGAAATATGCAACACAAAAGTAGAAGGGAAGGTAGAACATAAGACAATCAATCATCTCCATACAAGAAGAAGAACAAGTAGGGAATTTAGGCTAAATGCCAACATTGGGGATTTCAATATGCGAGATATCATACTTGATTTAGGCTCTGAAGTAAACATCTTACCTAAGAAGACATGGAAGTGTATGGGGGAACCCACATTAGGATATTCACTTGTCCAGTTGAAATTAACAAATCAACACAAAGTGTTACCAATTGGAAGACTTAAAGGTGTGCCAGTAGACTTGGATGGAGTACACACCATGGTAGATTAAAAGTGATAGAGATAGTAGATGGCACAACACCCTACCCAAAATTACTTGGATTGGATTGGGAATTTGATAACTAGGCTATGATCAACTTGAAGAGAAGGAAAATGAATTTTGAATCAGGAGAATATAGAGTGATTGCACCATTGGATCCTTCAGAAGGAGAAAGGTTTGTAGAGACAACATGTTTGGACTTGGAAGAAATAAATCAGCTATAAAGGACTACTGCACGAGAAGAAGATTATGTCAACCCAACTGCAGATGGAGTACTCAGCTGGAGAAGAATTACATCATGTGCCTCAGACTTAGACATAGGTCTGGAGAATTGGTAGGAGAGACTACATGAAGTCTCCACAAGGAGGTGTGCAAGAATAGACTATGAAATAAGTTGGGTTGGTACAAAGATCAAGGAACCTCCCACTTTTCATGGTTTGAACGACTTAGAAGAATTCTTGAAAAATTATAAGGAGGAAGTTTTGGAAAATCATAGGTTTTTATCCCTAGATATTACAATCAAAGAAACACCAACAAGATGGTGGGGCACACATAAGGAAACCATTCAGGACTCGTATTGGTTTAAAAGGTTACTATGCATTAGATTTGTCATAGAACATGAGAGAAATACATTGCAGAAGTATGATGGTCGCGAAAGATTAGTTGAGCACATAGAGAAATGCATAACACAATGGAGTTTGACAGCACCAGAGAAATGGCCTCATTACTTCATTCATACATTGGAAGGGATACCATGGAACTAGTACATAGACCAGGATATGCATAGAGACACTATAGAATGGACAATATTTCAACAAAATTTTGTGGTAACTTTATTATTTGAGCATGAGAACCCCAATATTGATTCATCTCTGAAGCTGATACAGGGAATGCTATTTTTTGAGGAACCTAAGGTTGAGATTATACTAGAGTATCAACAACAGAATAGACAGACAGTCAAAGACTTACTCTCATGTTATCATGTCTCAGTGGAAGTACCAGATGAATATGATCTGCACAACATTCAGATAACACAGATTGAAGGAGAGAGAGAAGTGGAATGATCTGAACCCAAGGGGCGATTAGTTTCCAATAATAGGTTGATTCTGTCACTCCTTCAAAAGGGTCAGTTATAGATCATTTTACTTGAGCGATTTACAATTAAATGTAAAGTTGAAGTCTTATAAGATTGAATCCAAAGTGAATAAAACCTTAGTTTTTCTTATGTGTTATATGTCATGCTTGCATTTAATATCCTATGTGCAGAAATTCATAGGAAAGAAACATACGAACATAATACACATAATGGATATGACACTTCCCTTGATAACAGAGTTCACCCGATGTGGACTACATCTCCAGGTCATGCTCCAAGATTGACTGCTTTATTCTCCTTGCGGTAATGATGTCTCTCCTTTACAATTTTTAAGGCCAAAGTCTATTTTCGGTGATGAAAACAAGAAATCGAAATGTGATCAGGAATGTATACAAGCTTCACAAGTTCTCATGCTCATGAGGCATCCATGATGCTGACATGGACATCATTCCCACATACTCAATACATAAAAAGAGGAAGAATAAAATATGATCCCCATCATCACGGAGACATCAAGTGCCTTAGATCTACTGCTCAAATCCAAGCATAAATAGGCAACCTATACAAAGATCCTAAGACCACGAGACTTAGAACTGCTTCATTGGTCACTTATCATGCAAGTGCCGCAATTTCTATGTCCCATGCAACTGATTGGTTTTATGTGGAAGAAGAGAAGAAACGAAGAAATAAAAGGAGTAAGTTGTTGATGTTGCCTTGCTGCAGTCTCTTGATGATCCTTTAGACCTGTAACATGCATGCTATGCTGCAATATTTAATGACAAAAAAACATAATGAAAAGCAAGCTTACATTGAATTCTAAAGAACTTAGCTTGCTTATATGAAGTTCTGCTGCAAAAACAGACCTCGCCATTGGATTCGTATCGCCGAATTACCTAAAAATGATTGTCAAATCATCTCCATCGGACATAGTCACCTTTAGGCCTACTCCGGCCTCTCTTCTTTGATCCATGTGCAACTCTGCATTAAATGCATTAGAATTTGTGTCGTCATACAACCTCGTACGGACTAGGCACGCGCTTCTCCCCTTTTCAGAACTCTATAGCAGTTGGCTTATATACTTATTTGAGGTGGAATTACCAAGTCCGACCCCAGCAGTTCATTAGAAAATGGGTTTAATTTAAGTTATTCATTGGGAAGGTCCTGGGGTCAAACCCGTGGGCCTCCCATTTTTATAACCATGCAGATCTTTGCCACCATATTCAGTGGGATGGCACTAACTTTGGTGGATATGATGATATAAATGTTGGCGTAAAGTTTGGCGATGCTCTAACTTGGCGGAACCTCCAAAAATAGCGAGACCTCTACTAGATTTGGCGGGGTCTGCTATTATATATTTGTTTGTAAATTCAGTCGCATGTCCTCATTGGGCATTTCGGGTATGCCATGTGGTGCCCTATGATTGGGCCACGTGGTGCCTGGATATTGAACCATCTTTTTCCAGTCACCTGTTGATGTCACCTTCCACATCATTTGTATGAATTTCCATGTCATCCTACCACGTCATTGTATGGACTTCCACGTCATCTGTACCAATTGCCTTGTCAGCTTGGCACGTCATATGTACAGACTACCACATCATCATGCTGACATCAACATGCCACGTGTCGCCTTCCTTCTCCTTCCACATGTGTTCTATGAATGATGACATCATCCATATGGATGATAATGTCAGCAGTGCAGATGTTGACTCATCCCCTGTTGATTGGGCTAGGTTGACCAAACATTGACCGTGAATATATTTCAATCCGTAAATCTCTTTGACGAGGCATTTTCTCCATTGGAAATATTGTGACGCGCTCTTCGCAATCATGCCATTTTCACTAAGTTTTGGTAACTTTGAATTTTTCCCTTTCTCTACCTGCTGAGGCCATTCTGAGCCTCCTGGGACACTTTTGAAACTTTCGTGATGTTCCCTAGATCCATCCAGATCATGCCTCCCAACTGAAAGGACTTTTGGTCCCCAAAAGTCTTTACATTATAAGTTTCATGTCCATTGGAATTACAATATGAAACCCATACCCCAAACTACTTCACAAGGCCTAACATTATCAACATGTGCCAAAAAAAGAGTGATATTAACAATTATCACTTTTACATAATACCCTTCTATGGGGTTTGAATCACAACATGTGATTTTCAAAGATGGCCACTCTTGACTAACTCAAGGACTTTCCCCATTCATTCAACCATTATGTCGAACATGTCCTCTTTACCGAGTTGTCCTTTCTGTGGTAGTTGGTCTTTTCCTGGTGGCGGATTTCCCTGTAGCACTGCCTGACTGGCTGTCTCCCTCGAAGTTGTCTACCCGGTCTTCTTGTTCCTCTTAGGGTGCAGATCTAGATATAAAGCCTAAAAAGTGGCCTCATGATGCCCATCTCTGCTACAATGGATGCAGTAGCCTTTCTCCTTCAGAGGTTCATTTCCCCTGCAATTTTCCGTATGTGGAATGAAATATTCTATCCTCGTCCTTCTCCTCATTGCCATAACCTTCCTACACAAGGATTTTCTTTTCCAACACTGGGACACTGCGTGGTTATTCAATCCAAAAAAGGTGCATGGTCTTTGATGCCACAAGGTTTGTTTTATATTAACATGCTTATAATTAAATGGCATTTTAGAGTTTCAATATTTCTTATACCTCGGTGAGTTTCCCCTAGATTCAGACTGGCAAGAAGAGTTGGTCTCAACTCTTTCATTGTGATGCTCATCTCTCTCTGGAGATGTATGGAATCCTCAATCATGATAAGTTGTTCTCTCGGCCTACAATGAATCAATTTCATCTCCTTATGAAATGTTGACTACTGGAGTCTTAGTGATTGTCCTAGGGTCTTCTTCTCGAATGGTTTTAGAGCTTTCTACAAAATCCTTTGGGACATAGCCTATCCCGCCATATTAAGGCCAAACCACTCCCTCGATGGGATCCACAATACCTTGGACATTGGCTCCAAGGCCTCCTCTTTTGTATCCCATTTTTCTCATCAACTTTAAGTCGATGCAAGAAGCATGTTGTTCAAGGATTTCAAAAGAATCATCAAAATTAATCAAGAAAGGAACTACACATGGTTTTTTTACCTCCACCTCAAACTGGGACTCTTGGTCTACTTCTTGAGATGTGCCTAGTTGTTCCTAGTGAGAAGGATCAGTGGAAGATGATTCTAGGAATCCTCCTTGGTTTCTGGATGAATGTAGGTCATCTTTAATTGTTTGACAAAGTGTGCATGCATTTGTACTATCATGCTCGCTCTCATAACTGGTGAAGTTTCCATGGTCACAAGATGGTCTCATCACCATCTCATTCATAGAGCCTTCCCCTTTCTGCATATTAATTGCTTGCAACTTCTCTTGCAAATTTCAATTCTCTTCCTCTGCAACATGAACCAATGTCTTCAATCCAACATTCTCTGCTTCAATCATTTGGTTGAGCTCTTGAAGCTCATCGAACCAAAATTGTTTTGGTGACCTTGCCATCCTTAGCTTCAACACTTGCAATCGGTATCAAGCCTACTCTATTACCACATGATCTGAACCTGGGGGGTGATTAGTTTTCAATAATAGGTTGACTCTGTCACTCCTTCAAAAGGGTCAGTTATATATCATTTTACTTGAGCGATTTACAATTAAAGGTAAAGTTGAAGTCTTATAAGCTTGAATCCAAAGTGAATAAAACCTCCTTATTTTTTTCTATGTGTTATATATCATGCTTGCATTTAATATCCTATGTGCGTAAATTCATAGGAAAGCAACATAAGAACATAATACACATAATGGATATGACAATTCCCTTGATAACAGAGTTCACCCGATGTGGGCTACGTCTCTGGGTCATGCTCCAAGCTTGGATGCTTTATTCTCCTCATTGTAATGATGTCTCTCCTTTACAAGTTGTAAGACCAAAGTCCCTTTTCGATGAAGACAACAAGAGATCGGAATGTGATCAAGAATGTATACAAGATTCACAAGTTCTCATGCTCATTAGGCATCCATGATGTTGACATGGACATCATTCCCACATACTCAATACATAAAAAGATGAAGAATAAAAAATGATCCCCATCATCATGGAGCCATCAAGTGCCTTAGATCTTCTACTCAGATCCAAGCATAAATATACGGCCCATACAAAGATCCCAAAACCACGAGATTTAGAACTTCTTCATTGGCCACGTATCATGCAAGTGCCACAATTTCTTTGTCACATGTAACTGATTGGTTTTATCTGGAAGAAGAGAAGAAAAGAAGAAATAGAAGGAGTAAGATGCTCATGCTGCCTTGCTGCAGTCTCTCAATTCTCCTTCATACCTATAACAGGCATGCTATGCTGCAATATTTAATGACAAAACAACATAATGAAAAGCATACTTACATTAGATTCTCTAGAAATTAGCTTGTTGATATGAAGCTCTGCTGCAAAAACAGACCTCACCATTGGATTCACGTCGCTGAATTACCTAAAAACGACTGTCAAATCATCTCCATCGAACACAATCACCTTCAGACCTCCTCTTGCCTCTCTGTCTCGATCCACGTGCAACTCTGCATTAAATGCATTAGAATTTGTGTCATTGTACGATATCGTATGGACTAGGTGTGCACTTCTCCCCTTTTTGAAACTCTGCAACAACTGGCTTATATACTTATTCGAGGAGGACTTACCAAGTCTGACCCCAATGGTTCATTGGAAAATGGGTTTAATTTAAGTTATTTGTTGGGGAGGTCCCAGGGTCAAACCCATGGGCCTCCCATTTTTACCCCCTTGTTATAACCATGTGGATATTTGCCACCAAATTTGGTGGGTTGGTGCTAAATTTGGCAGATCTGCTGTTATAACTACTGGTATAAAGCTTAGCGATGCTCTAACTTGGTGGAACCTCCAAATATAGTGGGAGCTCCACCAGATTTGGTGGGGTTCGCTATTATATATATTTTTGTAAATTTAGTTGCATGCCCACATTGGGAATTTTGGGGGTGCAACATGGCGCCCTTTGATTGGGCCATGTGGCAGCTGGCTATTGTCCCATCTCTGTCCATTCACTTGCTGATGTCACCTTGCACATCATTTGTACGGATTGCCACATCACTTTACGGACTGCCACATCATCTGTACAAACTTCCCCGTCATCCTACCACATCATCTTTATGGACTGCCACATCATCATGATGACGTCAACGTGCCACATGTCACCTTCCTTCTCCTTCCATGTGTGTTTTACAGATGCTGACATCATCTGTATGGATGATGACATCATCAGTACAAATGTTGACTCATCCCCTGCTGACTGGGCTAGGTTGACCAAACTTTGACCATGAATATCTTTCAATTCGTAACTCCGTTTGATGAGTCATTTGCGCCATTGGAAATCTTGCGACACGCTCTTCATGATCATGCCATTTTCACTGAGTTTTGGGAACTTTGAATTTTTCCCTTTCTCTGCCTACTGAGGCCATTCTGAGCCTCTTGGGACACTTTTGAAACTTCTGTGATGTTCCCTAGATCCATCCAGATCATGCCTCCCAATTGAAAGGAAATTTGGTCCCCAAAATTCTTTACATTATAAGTTTCATGTCCATTGGACTTACAATAAGAAACCCATATCCCAAACTACCTCACAAGGCCTAACATTGTCAACATGTTCTAGAAAAGGGAGTGATATTAACAATTATCACTTTTACATAATAGCCTTCTATGGGGTCTAAATCACCACATGCGATTTAAAAAGATGGCAACTCTCGACTAACTCAAGGATTTTTCCCATTCGTTCAGCCATTATGTCGAACATGTCCTCTTTATCAAGATGTCCTTTCTCTGGTAGTTGGTCTTTTCTTGGTAGTAGATTTCTTTGCAGCACTATCTGACTGGTTGTATCCCTCAGAGGTGCCTACCTAGTCTTCTTGTTCCTCTTTGGGTGAAGATCTGTATGTAAATCCTAGCAAGTGGCATCATGATTCCCATCTCTGCTACAATGGCTGCAATAGCCTTTCTCCTTTATAGGTGCATTTCCCCTACTCTTTTTTGTGTGTGAAAAGAAATCTTCTATCCTCGTCCTTCTCCAGATTTCCATAACCTTACTACACAAGTATTTTCTCTTCCAACACTAGGACACGACATGGTTATTCAATCCATAAAAAGTGCATGGTATTTGATGCTACAAGCTTTGTTTTATATTAACATGCTTATAATCAAATGGCATTTTAGAGTTTCGAGATTTCTTATATCTCAGTGCGTTTCCTCTGGAGTCAGAGTGGCAAGAAGAATTGGTCTCAACTCTTTCATTATGATTCTCATCTCTCCCTAGAGATGTCTCAAATCCTCAATCATGAGAAGTTGTGCTCTCGACCTGCACTGAATCAATTTCATCTCCTTATGAACTACTGACTACTGGAGTCTCAATGACTATCCTGGGGTCTTCTTCCCGAATGGTTTTGGAGATTTTTCCAACATCCTTTAGGACATAGCCTATCCCGCCATATCGAGGCCAAACCACTGCCTCGATGGGATCCACAATACCTTGGCCATTGGCTCCAAGGCCTCCTCCTTCATATCCCATTTTTATCATCAACTTTAAGCTGATGCAAGAAGCATGATGTTCAAGGATTTCAAAAGAATCATCAACATTAATAAAGAAAGGAACTACACATGGCTTATATACCTCCACCTCAAACTGGGACTCTTGGTCTTCTTCTTGAGATGTGTCTAGTTGTTCCTGGTGATAAGGATCAGTGGAAGATGCTTCTAGGAATCCTCCTTGGTTTCTGGATGCATGTAGGTCATATTTACTTGTTTGAAAAAGTGTGCATGCATTTGCATTGTCATGATCTCTCTCATAACTGGTGAAATTGGCATGGTCACAAGATGGTCTCATCACCATCTCATTCGTAGAGCCTTCCCCTTTCTGCATCTTCATGGCTTGCAAATGCTCTTGCAACTTTCGGTTCTCTTCCTCTGCAACATGCAACAATGTCTTCAATATAACATTATCTTCTTGAAGCATTTGGATGAGCTTTTGAAGCTCATCGAACCAAAACTATTTTGGTGACCTTGCCATCCTTAGCTTCAACACCTACAATTGGTATCAAGATTGCTTTGATACCACATGATCTAAACCCGGGGGGTGATTAGTTTCCAATAATAGGTTGATTTTGTCACTCCTTGAAAAGGGTCAGTTATAGATTGTTTTACTTCACCGATTTACAATTAAAGGTAAAGTTGAAGTCTTATAAGCTTGAATTCAAAGTGAATAAAATGTCCTTAGTTTTTCTTATGTGTTATATGCCATGCTTGCATTTAATATCCTATGCGTGGAAATTCATAGGAAAGAAACATAAGAACATAATACACATAATGGATATGACACTTCCCTTGATAACGAAGTTCACCTGATGTGGGCTACGTCTCTGGGTCATGCTCTAAGATTGACCGCTTTATTCTCCTTGTTGTAATGATGTCTCTCCTTTACAAGTTGTAAGGAAAAATTCCCTTTTTGGTGACGGCAACAAGAGATCATAATGTGATCAAGAATGTATACAATCTCCACAAGTTCTCATGCTCATGAGGCATCCATGATGCTGACATGGACATCATTCCCACATACTCAATACATAAAAAGATGAAGAATAAAAGATGATCCCCATCATCATGGAGCCATCAAATGCCTTAGATCTGTTGCTCAAATCCAAGCACAAATATGCAGCCCATACAAAGATCCTGAAACCACGAGATTTAGAACTGCTTCATTGGCCACTTATCATGCAAGTGACACAATTTCTCCGTCACATGTAACTAATTGGTTTTATGTGGAAGAAGAGAAGAAAAGAAGAAATAGAAGGAGAAAGCTTCTCATGCTTCCTTTTTGTAGTCTCTGAATGCTCCTTCAGACCTGTAACACGCATGTTATGCTGCAATATTTAATGACAAAACATCCTAATTAAAAGCATGCTTACATTGGATTCTCCAGAACTTAGCTTGCTCATCTTAAGATTTGCCGCAAAAATAGACCTCGCCATTGGATTCGCGTCGCTGAATTACCTTAAAACGACTGCCAAATCATCTCCATCGGACACAGTCACCTTCAGGCCTCCTCTAGCCTCTCTTCCTCGATCCACATGCAACTCTACATTAAATGCATTAGAATTTGTGTTGTTGTACGACCTCGTACGGATTGGGCACGCGCTTCTCCCATTTTCGGAACTCTGCAACAACTGGCTTATATACTTATTTGAGGCAGACTTACCAAGTTCAACCCCAATGGTTCATTGGAAAATGGGTTTAATTTAAGTTATTCGTTGGGGAGGTCCTGAGGTCAAACCCACAAGCCTCCCTTTTTTACCCCCTTGTTATAACCATGCGGATCTTTGTCGCCAGATTCGGTGGGATGGTGCTAACTTTGGTGGATATGTTGTTATAACTGATGGCATAAAGTTTGAGGTTGCTCTAACTTGGAGGAACCTCCAAATATAGTGCGACCTCCATCAGATTTGGAGGGGTCTGCTATTATGTATTTTTTTGTAAATTCGGTCGCTTGCCCTCATTGGGAATTTCAGGGGTGCCACGTGGCATCCTCTAATTGAGCCACATGGCACCCGTATATTGGCCCATTGTTGTACATTCACCTGCTGACATCACCTTCCAAATCATCTATATAGTCTGCCATGTTATCCTGCCACATCACTATATGGACTTCCAGGTCATCTGTACGGACTGCTCCATCAGGCTGCCACATCATCTATGTAGACTTCCATGTCATCTGCCACTTCATCATGTTGACGTCAGCATGCCACATGTCACCTTCCTATTCTGTCCATGTGTGTTGTATGGATGCTAATGTCATCCATACGGATGATGACATCAACAATACGGATGCTGACTCATCCCTTGTTGACTGGGCTAGGTTGACCAAACTTTGACTATGAATATATTTCAATCCGTAACTCCATTTGACTAGCCGTTTGCATCGTTGGAAATATTGTGACACACTCTTCACGATCATGCCATTTTCACTGAGTTTTGGGAACTTTGAATTTTACCCTTTCTCTGCCTGCTGAGGCCATTCTAAGCCTCCTGGAACACTTTTGAAACTTCTGTGATGTTCCCTAGATCCATCCGGATCATGGAAGGTCCATCTATGGATCCATAATCATTTCATGCACCAATTAAGTTCAAGAAAGTCAACATTGGGACAGAAGAAAACCCTAAAATGGAAATCATTGGAGACTACTGAGATGAGCAAATACTAGAAAGGATAACAAAGTTATTGCGCAAATACAATGACTTGTTTCCAACAACCTTTATAGAGATGAAAGAAATAAGATATGAGTTAGGTGAGATGAAGATACCCCTAAAACCAAATTCTATACCTATTAGACAAATACCTTACAAGATGAATCCAGTGTATAAGAAGAAAGTGAAAGAAGAACTTGATTGAATATTTGAAGTTGGTATCATTAATCCAGTGGAGGAATCCAAATGGATCAGTCCCATGGTATTCCAGGAAATGAAACAAGGAGGGATAAGAATTTGTGTAGATCTAAGGAAATTAATTGATGCTTGCTTACATGATCCTTTCCCTACTCCATTTATAGATGAGGTCTTGGAGAATGTGGGAGGCCAAGAATCATATTCATTCACATATGGATTCTCAGGTTATCATCAGATCAAAATAGCTCCATAGGATAGGCATAAGACTACCTTTTCTATAGAATGGGGATCCTACCAATATATAGTTATGCCCTTTGGATTGAAGAATGCACCTACCATCTTTTCAAGGGTGGTCATAGTTTCTTTTAAAGACTTCATACATAAGCCATTAGAAGTATATTTGGATGACTGGAGTATTTTTAGTCTTTTAAAAGATCACGTGTAAGTTCTAAGACTAATTTTGGAAAGATGCACGCAATGTCAGATCTCATTAAACATCAAGAAATTCATTTCTAGCACGTAGACAAGGGACATATAGTGTGCAGACAAGGTTTACTGGTTGACCCTGCTAAGATTGTTGTAATTGTAAACTTACCACCACCGAATTCAGTGCACCAGTTAAGAGCCACACTTGGACATACATGATACTACATGAATTTTATCAAACGGTATGCACAGATTACCATGCCAATGGAAAATATGTTGAAGAAGGATGCCAAATTTCAGTGGAACAAGGATTGTCAGCAGGGATTGGATACCTTGAAGGAGAAGATGGGGACAACACCTATCTTAGTGTTTCCAGATTGGGAAAATACATTTCATGTGAATGTAGATGCATCAACAATAACACTTGGAGCAATTCTGGTGCAACTAGGAGCAAGTGACTTAGATCATCCTATAGTCTTTGCAAGTAGGAAGCTATCAGAATCAAAGAAGAAGTACAGCACCACATAAAAGGAAGGCCTAGCCATGGTGTATGCACTTCTTAAATTAAGACATTACTTGTTGGGAAATAATTTTAAAATGTTCACAGATCATTCTGCCCTCAAATATCTAGTCAACAAGCCAATGTTGGGAGGGATGATCTATAGATGGGTATTATTAAGTAGTAGTAGATGGGTATGATCCAGGAATTTGATTTTTAAGTAGTAGTCAAACCAGGGAAGTTGAATTTTGGACTAGATCACTTGTCAAGGATAACCAATGGAGAAGAACCTACTAACTTAGAAGACAAATTCCTTGATGCATAGTTATTTTTAGTATAGGTATCTGATGAGTACTTCACTGATGTCATTGAATTCTTGAGTACAAGAGTTGCGCCAAAGGAGTTTAGTACTATGTAGAAGAAAAACTTGGTAGTCAGAGATGTAGACTATCAACTCATTGTAGGTCATTTATACAAGTTGGGTGCAGACAAGATCTTGAGAATGTGTGTATTGGAACATGAACGACCCATGGTTTTAGCAGAAGCTCATGAAGGTATAGTTAGAGGATACTATGCAGGAAAATATATTGCACAGAAGGTATTACGTCAAGTTTATGGTGGCCAATAGTTCATAATGATGAAAAATAATATTTCCATAACTGTGATTTCTGTCAGAGGGTTGGAAAACCCAACAGGAGGGATGAGATTCCCCTAAGATCACAAGTAACTCTTCAGGTATTTTACAAGTGGGAAATAGACTTTGTCGGACCTATTAAAACACTAGCAAGAATTTCAAGAGATAGATACATCATTACTGCAACATAATACTTAACCAGATGGGCAGAAGCAGCACCAATCAAGGATTGAAGTGCAAATAAAGTAGTACACTTCTTATTTGCGAAAGTGATTACATGATTTGGATGTCCAAGGATTATGATGAGTGACCAAGTCACCCATTTTATTAATAGTAACATCCAAGATATGACTGAGGAATTTGAAGTCTATCACCAGAAGAGTACACTATATCATCCTCAGGAAAATGGGACACTAGAAGATTTCAACAAGATTATGGAGAATGCATTGACCAAGATATATAATGTGAACATAAATGACTAGGATTTAAAAATACCAGCAGTATTATGGGCATACATGACCACATGCAAGAAGTTGACAGGACATACACCATTCAGATTAGTGTATGGACAAAAAGCAGTGGTGCCATTAGAATTTTTGGTACCCAGTCTGTGTGTAGCAAAAATTACAAATATGACAGAAAGATGCATAGTACAAAAGAGGTTAAGTCAACTAATGGAACTGGAAGCAGACAAGATTTTGGTAGAATTCCACCAAGAGGTGCAGAAAGCAAGGGAAAAATCCTGGCATGACAGACACATAAAGAAGAAGAGATTTAAGGAGGGAGATATAGTCCTCCTCTATGACAACAAAGTTTTGCAACATCCTGGTAAATTCATAATGCATTGGATAGGGCCATATGAAGTGAAGTATGTTATATATGGAGGATTTGTGTAGCTGAAGGACTTGGCAGGAGCATAGCTGAAAGGAATAGTGAATGGTAGTCGACTGAAACTGTATAGGGACAATCGACCTACTCACTCTCAATAGTTGCAACGCAATAAGAAATCCATGTGTATAGTGTACACTAGTATATATTAGGAGAGAAAACTTATAAAAATACATAAAAAGTAGAAAAAAAAAAGAAAAAGGAAGAAAAAAGGAAAAAGAAGAAGAAGAAGAAAAATACAAAAGAGGAGATAGTTGGTTGAACAATAGGAAAGTGGAAAACATCATGTGCAACAACTGATGTCACAAAATTTGGGAGACTGCATGTAGGAAAAATTGGGCATTGTGCAAAGGCAAGGAAAAAGTGAAAAAATATGACCGAACATTTATGGTCAGGTCTATAAAGAGTGGAAAGAATGGGTCATATTGACACTTAGCGATTTTAGATCACAAAGAGAGCTGAAGATCTCAAACTAGGAAAAATTGGGTAAGAATGATAAAACTTGACTACTTAGCCGACAACATGAAACCTCCAAAGGTTGGCTCTCCAAGGCGATATGTTAGGGTTACTCGATAGGGCGGAAGAAGAAAGGAAAGGATGGAAATTATCAAGAATTTCATAGAGCTGGAAGATTTCACTACCTCGATGACATAGTTTCTTAGCCCAACGAGGGTAGAGGAGTAAACCTAGACAATTCTGCAAGGATAAATGGGTCAGAGCTCCACAAACCAAAAAGGTAGCACAATCCCAAAACCCAGAAACACCTGCTAAACATGAGTAAATGAGGAAAACATGGTCATGATGAAGAGGAGGTGTTGTTCGAGGACATTACCAACCAGCTGCAAATTGAGGGATAATAAGAACACATGCCATAAACAATGGTGGAAGGCCACCCCGTCATCAACCACAAAAGAAAGGCGTAGGATGCATCAAAGATCATGTTAGCATTGTCATTTTTCAATTAGAGTCAGTCTTAGTCGAGTCATAGTCTATGTGTCAAAGTGTGTGGGTTCAGGTATCGAAAAATGAATGGGTCAAAGTTAGCAAGTGGTCGGGTTGGCCCTTGGGGTAGGGAATGGACGTCTGAACCAAACATGTGTAAATTATAAAGGTCATTTCCCAAAAGGTTAGGTCATGTCAGAAGAGGAGGTCTTACGTGCCAAAGGCTAAATCAAGTTGTTATAGTTAGGGTCACATCGGCGGATATAAATACCATCATTAGCTCATTATGAAGCTAGAACAGATAAGAAATCACGATGCTCATATCACTTATACTCTGCAACGCTTATCATCTGTACTTCACACACTTCAAATTGTACCTATCGCGTGAATGTGCTGTGCGAATCTTCAGCCCGCTTTCAAATTTCTCATCACCATGGATTCAGTTCCCCTTGTCATGATTTCATCCCTCACCCATCCAGTTATAAATTCCAGTCGCCCAACATGTATTCTATTTTCTAGTCAAGTTTATGCGTTGTTTGTAACTTTTTCTGCAAGCCCTGAGTTTCTCGTTGCGGGAAAGTCGATTTCCATCAGCCGCGTCACAAACTGGGTCGGGAAATACTATCACGTTTGGTCCATCTTATATCTACCGTGCAAATAGAACAAATGTGCATTGCACCATGGAGACACCCCAAAGCATAAAGAAAGGGGACCAGAATGGCAGAACTGTGGGATCCAAACCTCAAATCTTGGAATTGGTAAATGAAGACCTGGATGTCAGAGCTCTTTTGAGTAGGTTGGGTGCATGCTCTATTGCAAAAGAATCCAAGGATATAATGTAAGGACAGTGAAACAGTTCGCACCCAGATTTGACAGGTTTCACTTGGTAATTGCAGGAATCACATTCCAGGTGATAGAGGAAACTTTTTTGGTCACGATGGAGATCCCTCCGTGCAGTGAAAGGGGGTCTAAAGGCATGCCTCTGGATGCACTATTCTATGGGGAGTTCATCAAGACAAACTGTTTAAACTAGAAATTCAAAAGGGGCGTTCCAAGTCGATATCTACAGGAGCCTTTTCGAAAGCTCCTGATGGTAATTAGAAAGTATTTCACCTGTGAAAGAAGGTCTGACAGAATACATCCACACCACATCAGGTTATTGATGCATTTCATAGGAAGGAGACCGTTGAAACTTCCCTTCTTATTACAACAAAGCCTCTGAGAAATGGAAGACAATGTCAAAGTTGAAGTGAACCAGCTAAAGAAGAAATTATATCATCCCTCACTAATCAAATTGTTGATAGTTGAGCAACTGAGGAAATTGGGAAATAGATGGAATTCATTCCTACTTGCAGCCAACATTCCCAGGGACTCCAAAGGAGACTCCTCTCTACCCACGGGAAAAGAAACATCACACAAAGCATAGGCAGAAATAGGAAGGGCTGGAAAGAAAGAAAAGACATTGGAAACCTCTTCCATACAACAAATAATACCCCAGAAAAGAGGCAAACCGAGGATGGACATGGAAACTGGGAAGGCCCAAGCCCCGAGCGAGCCGTGCACAAAATCGGTCACTGAGGAATTACTCATGCATGCTATTCAGCTGGAACCTGCCGAAGGTCCAAAGCGAGAGATCTGCGCTAGATGGAGAAGGATGAATGCTAAAGACATGGATATTCGTGAGTCATCGCAATAGCTAAGGCAAGCACAACTCACTATTACTGAGTTGTACCAGGAGAACAGGGAGTTGAGGAAGCAATTAGCAGAAAGGACCATCGAGACATAAACAACATGGGGCTGAGAAGGGAACGCGACTTGGCTCAAGAGGTAGCTAAGAGAAGCATAAGACACAGTCATTCATCTACGCAAGGTGTAGAGAATGTCAGAGGAAAGAATTGCAGAGCACTTCATGGAATGTGAACCAGCCATCGAAAACATCCACGCAACTATGGCCAGTGCGCAAACAAAGATGAAAAGGAATGTGGTTTTACAAAGACAAGTAAATAATCTAGAAATGTGCAACTGTTCTCTTAGGAAAATGCTTTGAATATCAATACTTTAGACAAGGCTAGAAACTTAATTGATCGACACTGCTTTGTCTTTTTGAATGTAGCACACAATTTTTCCTCTATGTGTCCTATTTGCTGCTGGGAAGCAAGAACTTTGACGTGTACCCATGCGACAGTTTCAGAGAAAAGAGTTGTCCCCTGGCTCGCATTGTCATATTGGAAACGTCGGTGATAGTTCAAGGCTACCTTCCACATGCACAACTCAACAAATGATTGTGCGACAACAATCGAAGCCGTTGCACTAATGGTGGGAGTCTGGAAAAGAACTTGATCGTCCCGATAACCCGCCAAAAGAAAAAACACCAACACGTAATTCCCTAACGAAGGGATCTCTCTAATGATCGAACTCTCATGGTAAAAGCATCAGTTATTGTATGATTGGGTACTTTCAAGTTTCTATTCTTAGTAAAGTACCATCCTAAGGGTCATTTGGCAGGAAATAATATGAGCCTAATTTCTAGGGATGTTAGTTGGGTAAGGGCAACTGAAACAACATACCTTTTCCTATATATTGTACATTTTCGATGTAAGCTAGGTTGGTTGGCAAAGGAATGTAGACAACGACTATTGAATGTAATTTTGAACCCGATTGAATTTTAATGCAACGGTCTTGAGATTTTGATGAAAATATTCTAATGGTAGTGGTATGATGTATTGTATCCTCTCTTATGTATGTGCTTCCCGTGTCCTTCATATTCATGCTTGTATATTGTCTGAATCAGAACGTTTTTTATAATTCTGGAATTCACCGCGCTGTGCTCTAGATTTCTCCATTTGGACAACTATGTTTTCTTCTAAGTCTACTCAAAATTCATTTATAGCGGTGCTCTGAGTTGCTCATGTGTTATTCTCCCACCACACACAATGATTTTGAACTAAAATGAAGTTTCCTATTTATCCTTTATCCTCTCGAGTTTTAGTCACTAAGTCATTTTCTTCTCTTGTTTTTTGGAATTTGACTCCATGGCCCAAGGTCTTGCACTCTCTTTCCAATAGAACTAAGAATATTGTATGAACATGTTAAATCTAGCTGACATTTCAAAGCCATAACCT
Source organism: Picea mariana (assembly GCA_032191745.1). Lineage (NCBI taxonomy): Eukaryota > Viridiplantae > Streptophyta > Pinopsida > Pinales > Pinaceae > Picea > Picea mariana. Next base: position 208,454 of record JASDQU010103611.1, read on the forward strand.
GTGTTGAGACGAAGTCTTGGAGAGAGCCCTCTCTAGGTTGGAAAGGCTAGTTTCCAGCCTTAAACTTGGTTTGTAGGTTACCTTTGTCATTCATTTTCTCATCTAAATGAGTTCACAGAGTGCTAACAGATCAGACTCCCATATATCCTAGACACAATGGTCACAGTGGAGGATATGATTGGGAAAGTTCCCAAGCTTAGATACTCGGACCATGATGTTCGTGACGCAAAATATTTTCCAGACCTAGCAGAGAAAACTTATCTAGTAGAAACAGGGGAGATAGAAACCCTAGGAAGACCCATCATGAAGCCCATGCAGTGGATTATAGGGCTCTACAATTCTGGCATTATGAACCTTCTGGACATACCGCACTTTGGGCATGGTAAGAATATGGTACTATGTGTCAAGCAACTATTGGCCAAGGTACACAAAGGTATCCTATGGATGGATAGACCAGTCCCCATTGATGTGGCCTTAATCTCCAAAATTACAGGTTTTCCTAATTTTGGTGCACAATCCGAAGAATACTTAGAGAATAAAGCATGCGAGAAAGAAATTGTTGAGATAGTAAAGGTACAGTTTGGAACCAATAGAGGAAACAAGGGCATCATTCTCAAAGACATCAACGACCCTGCGATGCGGTTCACTAACAAGATAATGGCTTACAATTTAGTAAGAAAATGCAGGAAAGAAGAGGTTGCAGTAGGAGTCATAGCAGTTGTCACACAGTGCACAAGAGGGGTAATGTTTAGCTAGGCACCATATATAGTAAACCAATTCTTGATCGACTACAAGGATGTGCAGGATCATGGAAATGAGTTCCATTATTCTTGGCTCATAATACTCATAGATTTGGTAGGTTGGAAAGAACCAAAGATCTCAAAGTTTGTAGACATGATAGAGAAATGCTACACAACTAGATAAGAAACCCTCTGGCAAGCGAAGGATAATAAAAATCAACAACTAAACAATGTAGTGTTTGCAATGTTTATAGAATACATGCAACAAAAAACCTCCAATGTGTGGAGGATTCCTGTTGAGGTGGTCCAGGAATAAAAAGGGATTGTTAGATTTAAGGCATCCAATCATCATGTGTGGATCCAAGCCACAAAGGACCCGAAGAAAAAATGGTTGAAGATGCAGTACTTTGTATCTAAAGAGGAGGTTGACTGGAACATCAAAGATTGGGCCGCACAGTGGAAGGTGCCAGTGGAAAAGACAAAAACCAAACCCAAGGAGCAAGAAGAGGTAAGACCATCTACCAAGACAAGTAGTCTGACTGCCAACACCAAGAAGTTTTCAACTCACACTCAAGCTTCAGGAAGCAACACAACGTCAAAGAAGCCAAGGAGGAAAGAAATAGTGTCCAAGGAAGAAGTCAAGGGGGATGCCAAGAATGGAGAAACCTATCGGCCAGAAGAAGAGGGGGCATAGATGAAGAAGAGTGGGGAACAACCCTCATAGGTGAAGAGAAATACAACATAGGAGGAGCAAATGCACAAGAATATGAAATACACTATGAAGCCTCCACTCATCACCCTGACAGAGGATGATGCCGACTTAGTGGCATACAAAGTCTAGGATAGGGGGGGAAGATGTGGGCCATGTAGCTGAGGCACAAAGGGAGGCGATCATGGTGAATCTAGTGGAATTCCATGATACTCTACAAAGGATGTATATTTTTAAAGTGCAATAGGCTATAGTGAAGCAACCAGGAAAGACACATCAACCCCCTGCACAGAAGAAACAAGAGGAAACAATGGAGATAGTGGTGAAGGGAAACAACAAATTCATGGTTACATAGGATATGCTACAAGTTGATGAGGAGATAGCATGAAAACCAATTGGGGGCATCGACCAACTTGAGTTGGTGATGGCGCAGATACCTACAAAGGTGCTATATGGCTTACAGGCGAGCATTATGCAGGAAGTTCAATCCAGAGCCCGTGCAGACGCCACCATCTTAGAAGTTGGTAGGGAGGTGAAAAAGATGCTCCATATTACATGTGACCAGTTCACTCTGGAGAAGCAGGAGGAGAATAAACGAGTAGAAAAATTGGAGAAGGGACTGAGAATAGTCTACAACAACATCCCTAATTGCGTGTAGGATCCATGAGACACACCTGAAGGGAAATTTGAGAAGATTGTATAGGTCATGGAGCAGTACAAAAAGGAGATTATAGAGATCATGGAGAAACTTGCTCCTTCTACACCTCTAGAAGTCATAGAGAAAAGGGAACATGAGGCTACTGTGCACATCAACAATATTGCGCAGGAAGCTAAGACAATGCAAGGACTATATGACAGAACTGCTCAAATATGGACCAGGTTGGAAGAGGACACGAAAATACAATAGCTAGACCAGAAATAGGAGAAGATAATGACCGACATCCAAGAGTTAAAGTAGTAGCATAAGGCAATGGCCATCCTCGAGAGGATGAGGAGTGTGCATGATATGAAGAACCTGTAGGTAAAACTAAAGGTTTCTCAGGATAACAAAAAAACAAGACAGGCTCAGCTTGAGCCACTACAACAGGACGCAGAGAGGATGATCAAAGAATTACAAGAAAAAAAAGGGACAATCAAGGAAATGCATGTAGAATGAAGACAAGTGCTAGCATAACATATTATAATGAATATTGTGGAGAAGCTAGTAAAGAAGAGTACACAGGTTAAAGAGAAAGTCAATCACTTATCCAAATTATTTCACGAGATGCAACTCACCAACCATATTGTGAACTAAAGTGTGCTGGCTTGAGATGAGCCACATGTCAATGTTGGGGGCCTATTGGTGCAGGCCTATTTTGGGCACATGTCTATTTTGGGAAGACAGTCTATTTTTGGTGCAAACCTATTTTTGGAAAGAAATATCTGTTTTGGAGTTGTTATAGCAACTTTTGCCTCACCCCATGCAACTTGATCAGGGGGCCTTTCCATTTCCCTATGCAGAATTGAAGTCCCCTTTTGCACTTCCCAGAGCCAAAAAATCATATTTTTCCATATATACGCGCCCTATAAGTTATATAGCATGTGTATACGTAGGTTGCACCACTACAACACGCGTACATCGAGTTTGGTGCTCAAAATTAAAAATTGTATCGGGTTTCCATGTCACATCACGAGACCCATGATCCTTGACCTTCCATATACTGGAAATGTTCTGACTCATCCCTTCAGTTCCATTTGAAGCATATAAATTGGGTCATATTCAAACGATGGAAGGGGAGAGAATTCAACTTTTGAGAGAAAAGATACTTTGGAGAAATTTTCACTTCACATTGAGTCTGCTTCCCTTTGTCCTTTAAAGTATGAACACATTGTTTAGCCCTCGAGCTCTTCCCTCTTTGATGGAGAACCTCATTGTCTCTCTTATATGAGCTTTCCTTTGGTGGAGGATTGAAGTGGTTGAGGCCCAAATGGAAGGGACTTAGTTTCTCGGTTCTGAAATGTGTCAACATGGAAGTTTGTCACTTATACACTTCTGTTGATCATTTTTTAATAGAAATACTCTTTTCTCGTCCAATTGATATCTTGCAAATATTTGAATTTTTATTCCATGGGCGTATTTGTTATGAATGTTAATGGATTATGTTATTGTATGTGATAACATTATATATTTTCACCACATGATTGCGTATCTTGGTTGTTGAAGACAACTACATGTATAAATCTTTGAGTCACATGTTCGACCATGGTCTTCATCGAACATTGGGACGAGGTAGGCTCTTTATATTATCTTGTTAGCATTTTCATTTATATAGAATACTTGGGATTAGAGTTTATTTTTGCAATCATTCCTTCTGTTTTGGCTTACCCCATTCCATAGAGTGATTTGTTGGGTATGTGTTATATTCTTTGCACGAGTAGTAGTGTCTGAGCGCCTGTGCCGGGCGCGTAGGGGGGTTCGGGGGCAACACCCCCAAATTTTTTTTTTCAGGCCGACATATTTTCGCCGGGCCGACATATTTCCGGGACGACATATTACCGGGATGAGATATTTCCGGGACCACATGATATTAGGTGGTTTTTCGGCACATGGTTTTTTGCCGATGGTTTTCTATTTCCGGTTAAGGAATTAGGGTTTTGGACTAATCCAGGTCATTGGGTTAGGGTTTTGGATGCCGCTGGCTCCTATATGTATATTGTATTGNCGGTTTGGGTTTCTAGGTGAAAAATCTCTGTGTAATGTTTGTGTTTGCCATTGTATCTTTTCTGTTCTTTTCTGAATATCAGTTTGCAGTAGATATTGTACAAGGTTATAATTTACATGATTTTCCTCATAACAAGAGTGTGCACCATAGGTGGCAAAAAAGCAACATGCAAAAAAACAAAGAAAATCAACATGCAGGAGGAAAAGTAATGTGGCACGCATGAAGATATACCTAAAAATGTTAGGGTTAGGTTTTTGGACAAGAATGTAATGGCTATAAGCCAATATAATAGTATAAATAAATACCTAGGAGGTCTAGGTAGAGGTTTTTGTTGATTGTTGTTCAGTTGGTTATTAGTTGAATAGGCGAGGAGATATAATGTTTAGTTGAATAAGCTAGTTTTTGGAGGGTTAGGTCACATGATGTGGAGCCTGGTGTGATCTAGTCTTCCTCACAAGGGGTATTTACCCTACTTTTTTATTGTAATCCTGAAGATGTAATACGCACAACACAAATTTTGCAGAAGAATGAATAAGAGAGTAGAAGAGACATATCTTTGTGGACGTAGCCCCAGGGGGGTGAACCATAGTAAATATAGTGTGTTAATGTGTTAGAATGGTTTCTTTGATGTTATGTTGTGAATTAATTACAGAATGAATGGTAATATATCTAATCATAGCATGCATGCATAGTTAGATGAATGAATCAATACTAGCTTAGATGAATAAATAATGATATTGATGCATGAGGATAAGAATTAATAGACAAGTATAATCCCTTCCTAGACTGCAAACACCTGAGTATTGCAATCCCTCATAAAGCTACCTTGGGTGAGACTATGCTATGCACTTTGTTCACAACATTTCATTTTGGTTTACAAGGAGGGACAATAGTTTTGAGGGTTTTTTTGGAAACCTATTGAGAATAGAACCTTGGTCAGCCCAAGTGTTCAACACCTTGTCAAGTATAAACCACGTCTTAAGTGAAGATCAATCTGATCCTTCAGATATTTAAGGGTGGAAAGAGATCCACCATGGATCCCAGTGAGGAAAGAGACTCTAGGACTTCCAGTCTCTGGGTATGTTTTTAGATCTTCACAAAAATGACGAAGGGTCGAAGGCCGAATACTCGAGAAGGCCCCGTGGTGATATTCCCTGTAACCCCTCCTTCTGTGGACACATCACTACTAGAGAATGATGAAATGGGTCATGATAGTGCCATGTCAGATGACATGAGAGAAGTGATGACACATGGAGAATGGGGTGGCCATTGGCCAATGATGCCCCAAAAACTTTGGTAGGCCATAACTTTTGAACCCAAACTCAGTCTCAGACAAGTTTTTAGTCATTGGAAATATCTCAGTGAGAACAGGACAATGGTTTCCTCATTCAAGGATTTGTGGAGTTGTAGGAAAGCAGAAAAATTATACCCCCATCCCTTAAAAGGCTACTTAGGGGGTCGGGTGTGTGAAATCTATGGAAGGTGTATGAGATGAGGGTGGGTGATCATCAATTCTGGTCGAGGTGGGTGGACATGTGAGAGAAGGTTGTGGGGTTTCACTCGACAACTTGAACCAAATATCCATATACAAATGTGGGGTATGGAAATTTGGAGGAGGAAGAATCTCATGAATGAGACTTATGGGCGAATTCAATGGATTCAATGGTAAGTATTCAGATGGTGGAGGTATGGGGATGGAAAGTTGGGTCAAAGGTAAGGGGTCTAACCTTGCTATGGGTATGGAATATCCTCCATGTGGAGGTTTTGTCAGGGATGGGTCATTAGGAGGTGGGATTGGTGTGGGAACAAGTGGTAATGTGGTCCTATTTTGAGCTCGAGTAGAGATAATGAGAGGACACATGTATGTGAAATGTTATGTTTGGTCACACAATGCACAAGGGAGTCTCATTCATTAAATTACTGACATGGAAACATAATGAATGTCAGTAAAATTTGATGTGGTGGGTGGTGCTTGCGAGGATTCAGACAATGTAGTTTCACACAATGCCACTAGGGTTTATCGAAATTGAGGGAGAGTCGGGCACTGGTGAGTGTAATGGCCATACTTTGAGCATATGGCACATGTATGTTTGGTTCAGAGAACGTTTTTTTTGGATGAAAAAGGTTCCATGGTTGCAAGTGTCACTACCAGAGTAGGAATTAATGGTGTTTTTTTGGGGAATGAAATTTGATTCCATAACTCTGATAGAGTGAAGAAGAGATTGGTTGGGTGTCCAACTATTGCACAAAGTGTGCATGGTGGATGGACTTGAGGGGGGGAAGGGAGTGTTGGGTATTTATTATTCATGGTCCCTCGTTTGTTGGTTGCATTTCCCCCTTTGCAAATATCATGATCTCCTTTATTGGTATAAATGTCCACAACTATGTGACAAGTGGGAAGAGGTGGAATTTGATCCACTGATTGTGTGGGAAAAACCTCAGGTTGTGGTGAGATTTATGGGACTGGTACCATAGATGGTGGTTCTAGATACCATGCAAGGATGGAAATCACCATGTTTTACAAGGTGATGGTAATTGTCACCTGGTATGTTGTTATTCCAGGTGGTGGGTAAAATAACGAGATTTGGGTTATGGCCTATGGGACCGTTTGACAAATAGGTATTTCTCCCATCATGGGTGGGTTTTCTGGAAGGGGTGAATCTTCCTGAGAGGGAGGTAATGGAATTTCCTCAAGGGGTAATTGTGGTGTCGAAGGATTTGATGATCTCTCTAGGGGGGATTTGTCAGGAATTTCCACACCATCAGAGGTAGCATCACAGACTTGGGCTATGCTTATGGTCGAGGGGGAGGGGGATTTCCTTGGTATGAACTCATCAATGATGGGTCATGCAATATTCACGGTCCGACTTCCAAAAATGGAAAAAGGTTATATCTATATCAAATGAGTGGGAAGATGTTATTTATGTTCTGTAACTAATTAGGATCATAGTGGGTTAACTGGTTAATAGTGACAATCTTCCCATTGTGGGGTAAGAGCATGGTTCAAAATATGGAAGATGCTACAACTTGCATGGCATACATGTAGCTCCTTCCAAATAGGATATTGTAATCCATTTCGGAATCGATGACCTCAATGTCAATAAGGATTGTTTTCCCCCCTAGTTCCACTGGACCATATTGGTATAGGCCTTTTGTTTGGGATGGTAATCCATCATAGGCTCTGAGAGTAATGGCTGAGGGAACTAGCTTGGGTGAACTGAGTTGTTGCAACACATTTTTAGACATGATCCAGGTAGATTCCCATTCATCGATTATACATTCATGGACTGTGATGTTCCTTATTTTAACGAGAATTTGGAAAGAAACTAGTGAGGGAAGGCGTGGGTGTTTGCTGGGTATATTTCCCCCAATTGTGAAAGAAATTCCTTTGAGAAAGGAAAGTTTGAAGAACCTATAATACTAACATGGAAGATGGTGATTGGGTTATATCATCGATAAGGATGTATTTGTGTGCAACTCTTGCATGAGGGTTATGTACATTCCTATTCATAAGAGCACACAAAATCTAGGTGTTGGATACAATATTAGGATGATGTATCATCAGTGGTTGTCCTACTGGTAATTGGGGGGAATTGTATGTGTTCGGGGAGGGGTCAAGAGCTGCATTGTATTAACATTTGTGGGTATGTAAGAGAATTTCCTCAGTGGTGAGGAGGATGATGTGGTTTGTTGAATTACCAGGATGAGTTTGTCCTAATTGAAGGAATTATCATGTTTGTTGTGGGTGAGGGGAAACTTTTGATTGCATGTTAATGACGCCTTGGTGAGGAATCATATTTTGCAAGACCGCTGGTGGTGGGGGAGGTAGGTAGTTGGAAGCTACCTGTTGTGATCCTTGTGGGGTGGGGGGTTGTGGGGGAATCACGGCTTCCTTTATCCATTCATAATAAAAAACTTGGGGGTAATGATGGGTGTAATGGTCATATTCACCACATAATTCATAATGGAAATTGGTTTGCATATTGTTGTTTCTCTCTTGTTGTGGTTGGCCATTATTATCCCCCCCTTGAGGGTTTTGGTTAGCCTGATTTGGGTTTCCCCTAGCTGGGGGATTTTGTTGTTGGGGGTTGCCCTCTAGCCTTGGTTTTTGTTCTTTTCATTTCTCCGATTGTTGGTATTTTTATGAGGAGGGTTGGAAGTATCCAATTTTTCAAAATATTGAACTTGTTGAATAAAATTTACCTTGACATATTGTTGTCTGTGTGGTGGGGTAGCAGGTTGAGGGGGACTAGGGAATGAGTAATATGGGTTACCTTGGGGGAGTCCATACTAATGATATGATGTGAATTTTCCTTTTCCATTAATAGGGTTGTATGATGTGGTCAAGGGTGGACCTAGATGTGGTACTTGCACTAGTTTGATGGGAGGTGCAAGTGCATGTGTTCCTATTGTTTTTTTTTTT
>JASDQU010103611.1:217077-231941 GCA_032191745.1 Picea mariana
TGGTCTAGGAATAAAAAGGGATTTTTATATTTAAGGCATCCAATCATCATGTGTGGATCCAATCCACAAAGGACCCAAAGAAAAAATGGGTGAAGATGCAATATTGTGTATCTAAAGAGGAGGTTGACTAGAACATCAAAGATTGGGCTGCACAGTGGAAGGTGCCAGTGGCAAAGACAAAAACCAAACCCAAGGAGCAAAAAGAGGTAGGACCATCTACCAAGACAAGTAGTCCGATTGCCAACACCAAGAAGTTTTCAACGCACACTCAAGCGTTAGGAAGCAATGCAATGTCAAAGAAGCCAAGGAGGAAAGAAATAGTGTCCAGGGAAGAAGTCAAGGGGGATGCTAAGAATGGAGAAACCTATTGGCTCGAAGAGGAGGGGGCATAGATGAAGAAGAGTGGGGCACAACCCTCACAGGTGAAGAGAAATACAATGTAGGAGGAGAAAATGCACAAGAGGATGAAATACATTATGAAGCCTCCACTCATCACCCTGACAGAGGACGATGTCGACCTAGTGGCATACAAAGTCCAGGATAGGGGGGGGAAGATGTGGTCCACGTAGCTGAGGCACAAAGGGAGGCGATCATGGTGAATTTAGTGGAAGTCCATGATACTCTACAAAGGATGTATATTTTTAAAGTGCAACAGGCTATAGTGAAGCATCTAGGAATAACACATCAACCCCCTACGCAGAAGGAACAAGAGGAAACAATGGAGATAGTGGTGAAGGGAAACAAAAAATTCATGGTTACATAGGATATGCTGCAAGTTGATGAGGAGATAGAATGAAAACCAGTTGGGGACATTGACCAACTTGAGTTGGTGATAGTGCAGATACCTACAAAGGTGTTATATGGATTATAGGTGAGCATTATGCAGGAAGTTCAATCCAGAGCCTACGTAGACACCACCATCTTAGAAGTTGGTAGGGAGGTGACAAAGATGCTCCATATTACATGTGACCAGTTCACTCTGGAGAAGGAGGAGGAGAATAAATGAGCAGAAAAATTGGAGAAGGGATTGAGAATAGTCTACAACAACATCCCTAATTGCGTGTAGTATCCATAAGACACACCTGAAGGGAAATTTGAGAAGATTGTACAAGTCATGGAGTAGTACAAAAAGGAGATTACAGAGCTCATGGATAAACTGACTCCTTCTACACCTCTAGAAGTCATAGAGAAAAGGGAACATGAGGCTACTGCGCACATAGACAATATTGCGCAGGAAGCTAAGACAATGCAGGGACTATATGACATAACTGCTCAAATATGGACCAGGTTGGAAGAGGACATGAAAATACAATAGCTAGACCAGAAACAGGAGAAGATAATGACCGACATCCAAGAGTTAAAGCAATAGCATAAGGAAATGGCCATCCTCGAGAGGATGAGGAGTGTGCATGATAAGAAGAACCCGTAGGTAGAAATTAATGTTTCTTAGGATAACAAAAAAACAAGACAGGCTCAGCTTGAGCCACTACAACAGGACACAGAGAGGATGATTGAAGAATTACAAGAAAAAAAAGGGACGATCAAGGAAATGCATGCAAAATGAAGACAAGTGCTAGCATAACACATTACATTGAAGATTGTGGAGAATCTGGCAAAGTAGAGTACACAGGTTAAAGAGAAAGTCAATCACTTATCCAAAGTGTTTCACGAGATGCAACTCACCAACCAGATTGTGAACTAAAGTGTGGTGGCTTGAGATGAGCCACATGTCAATGTTGGGGGCCTATTGGTGCAGGCCTATTTTGGGCACATGTCTATTTTGGGAAGATAGTCTATTTTTGGTGCAAACCTATTTTTGGAAAGAAAGATCTGTTTTGGATTTGTTATAGCAACTTTTGCCTCACCCCATGCAACTTGATCAGGGTGCCTTTCCATTTCCCTATGCAGAATTAAAGTCCCGTTTTGCACTTCCCAAAGCCAAAAAATCATAGTTTTCCATATACACACGCCCTACAAGTTAGATAGCATGTGTATACGCAGGTTGCACCACTACAACGCACATACATCGAGTTTGGTGCTCAAAATTAAAAATTGTGTCGGGTTTCCATGTCACATCATGAGACTCATGATCCTTGACCTTCCATATATTGGAAATGTTCCTACTCAGCCCTTCAGTTCCATTTGAAGGATATAAATTGGGCCATATCCAAACCATGGAAGGGGAGAGAATTCAACTTTTGAGAGCAAAGATACTTTGGAGAAATTTTCACTTCACATTGAGTTTGCTTTGCTTTGTCCTTTAAAGTACGAAGACATTGTTTAGCCCCCGATCTCTTCCCTCTTTGATGGAGAACCTCATTGTCTCTCTTATATGAGATTTCCTTTGGTGGTGGATTGAAGTGGTTGAGGCCCAAATGGAAGAGACTTAGTTTCTTGGTTTTGAGACGTGTTGACATGGAAGTTTGTCACTTATACACTTCTATTGACCATTTTTTTAATAGAAATACTCTTTTCTCATCCAATTGATATCTTGGAAATATTTGAATTTTTATTCCATGGGTGTATTTGTTACGAATGTTAATGGACTATGTTATTGTATGTGCTAACATTATATATTGTCACCACATGATTGTGTATCTTGGTTGTTGAAGACAAGTGCATGTATAAATCTTTGAGTCACATGCTCAACCATGGTCTTCATCGAATGTTGGGACGAGGTAGGCTCTTTATCTTGTCTTGTTAGCATTTTCATTTATATAGCATACTTGGGATTAGAGTTTATTTTTGCAATCATTCCTTCTGTTTTGGTTTACCCCATTCCATAGAGTGATTTTCCTCATAACAAGAGTGTGCGCCATAGGTGGCAGAAAAGAAACATGTAGAAAAAGAAGGAAAATCAACATGCAAGAGGAAAAGAAATGTGGCACACATGAATATATACCAAACCATGTTAGGGTTAGGTTTTTGGACAAGAATGTAATGAATATAAGCCAATATAATAGTATAAATAAATACCTAGGAGGTCTAGGTAGAGGTTTTTGTTGATTATTGTTCAGTTGGTTATTAGTTGAATAGGCGAGGAGATATAATGTTTAGTTGAATAAGCTAGTTTTTGGAGGGTTAGGTCACATGATGTGGAGCCTAGTGTGATCTAGTCTTCCTCACAAGGGGTATTTACCCTATTTTTTTATTGTAATCTTGAATATGTAATGTGCACAGCACAAATTTTGCAGAAGAATGAATAAGAGAGTAGAAGAGACATATTTTTGTGGAAGCAGCCCCAGGGGGGTGAACCACAGTAAATATAGTGTGTTAATGTGTTAGAATGGTTTCTTTGATGTTATGTTATGAATTAATTGCAGAATGAAAGGTAATATAGCTAATCATAGCATGAATGCATAGTTAGATGAATGAATAATGATATTGATGCATGAGGATAAGAATTAACAAACAACTCTAATCCCTTCCTAGACTGCAAACACCTGAGTATTGCAGTCCCCCATAAATCTATCTTGGGTGAGACTATGTTGTGCACTTTGTTCACAAAATTGTGTTCTGGTTTACCAGGAGGGACAATAGTTTTGAGGGTTTTGTTGGAAACCTATTGAGAATAGAACCTGGGTCAGCCCAAGCGTTCAACACCTTGTCAAGTATAAACCACGTGTTAAGTGAAGCTAAATATGATCCTTCAGATATTTAAGGGTGGAAAGAGATCCACCATGGATCCCAGTGAGGAAAGAGACTCTGGGACTTCGGGTCTCTGGGGATGTTTTTAGATCTTCACAAAAATGATGAAGGGTTGAAGGCCCAATACTCGAGAAGGCCCCATGGTGATATTCCCTGTAACCCCTCCTTCTGTGGACACATCACTACTAGAGAATGACAAAATGGGTCATGATAGTGCCATGTTGGATGACATGAGAGAAGTGATGACACGTGGAGAATGGGGTGGCCATTGGCCAATGATGCCTCAAAAACTTCGGTAGGCCATAACTTTTGAACCCAGACTCAGTTTCAGACAAGTTTTCATTCATTGGAAATATCTCGGTGAGCACACGACAATGGTTTCCTCATTTGAGGATTCGTGGAGTTGTAGGAAAGTGGAAAAATTATACCCCCATCCCTTAAAAGGCTACTTAGGGGGTCGAGTGTGTGAAATCTATGGAAGGTGTATGAGATGAGGGTGGGCGATCATTAGTTCTGGTCGAGGTGGGTGGACATGTGAGAGAAGGTTGTGGGGTTTCACTTGACAACTTGAACCAAATATCCATATACAAATGTGGGGTATGGAAATTTGGAGGAGGAAGAATCTCATGAATGAGACTTACGGATGAATACAATGGATTCGACAATAAGTATTAATATGGTGGAGGTATGGGGATGGAAATTTGGGTCAAAGGTAAGGGGTCTAACCTTGCTATGGGTATGGCATATCCTCCATGTGGAGGTTCTGTCAAGGATGGGTCATTAGGAGGTGGGATTGGTGTGGGAACATTTGGTAATGTGGTCGTATTTTGAGCCTGAGTAGAGATAATGAGAGGACACATATATGTGAAATGTTATGTTTGGTCACACAATGCACAAGGGAGTCTCATTCATTCGTTTAATGACATGGAAACATAATGAATGTCAGTAAAATTTGATGTGGTGGGTGGTTCTTGCGAGGATTCAGACAATGTAGTTTCACACATTGCCGCTAGGGTTTCTCGAAATTGAGGGAGAGTCAGGCACTAGGGAGTGTAATGGCCATACTTCAAGCATATGGCACATGCATGTTTGGTTCATAGAGTGTTTTGTTTGGATGAAAAAGGTTCCATGGTTGCAAGTGCTGCTACCAGAGTAGGAAGTAATGGTGTTGTTTTGGGGAATGAAATTTGATTCCATAACTCTGACAGAGTGGAGAAGAGATTGGTTGGGTGTCCAACTATTGCACAAAGTGTGAATGGTGGATGGACTTGAGGGGGTGAAGGGAGTGTTGGGTATTTCTTATTCATGGTCCCTCATTTGTTGGTTGCATTTCCCCCTTTGTGAATATCATGATCTCCTTTATTGGTATCAATGTCCACAACTATGTGACCGGTGGGAAGAGGTGGAATTTGAGCCACTGATTGTGTGGGAAAAAGCTCAGGTTGCAGTGAGAGTGATGGGACTGGTACCATAGATGGTGGTTCTAGATACCATGCAAGGATGGAGATCACCATGTTTTACAAGGTGAGGGTAGTTTTCACCTGGTATGTTGTTATTCCAGGTGGTGGGTAAAATAATGAGATTTGGGTTATGGCCTATGGGACCGTTTGAAAAATAGGTATTTATCCCATCATGGGTGGGTTTTCTGGAAGGGGTGAATCTTCTTGAGATGGAGGTAATGAAATTTCCTCAAGGGGTAATTGTGGTGTCAAAGGATTTGATGATCTCTCTAGGGGGGATTTGTCAGGAATTTCCACACCATCAGAGGTATCATCACAGACTTGGGCTATGCTTGTGGTCGGGGGGGAGGGGGATTGCCTTGGTATGAACTCATCAATGATGGGTCATGGAATATTCACATTCCGACTTCCAAAACTAGAAAAAGGTTATATCTAGATCGGATGAGTGGGAGGATGTTATTTATGTTCTCTAACTAATTAGGATCATAGTGGGTTAACTGGTTAGTAGTGATGATCTTCCCATTGTGGGGTAAGAGCATGGTTAAAAATATGGAAGATGCTACAACTTGCATGGTGTAAATGTAGCTCCTTCCAAAGAGGATATTGTAATCCATTTGGGAATTAATGAACTCAATGCCAATAAGGATTGTTTCCCCCCCTAGTTCCACTGGACCATATTGGTAGAGGTCTTCTGTTTGGGATGGTAAACCATCATAGGCTCTAAGAGTAATGGCCGAGGGAACTAGCTTGGGTGAACTGAGTTGTTGCAATTTTTTTTTAGACATGATACAGGTATATTCCCATTCATCGATTATACATCGATGGACTGTGATGTTCCTCATTTTGATGAGAATTTGGAAAGAAACTAGTGAGGGAAGGCATGGGTATTTGCTGGGTATATTTCCCCCAATTGTGAAAGAAATTCCTTTCTTTGAGAAAGGAAAGTAAACATGGAAGATGGTGATTGGGCCATATCATCGATAAAGATGTATTTGTGTGCAACTCTTGCATGAGGGTTATCTACATTCCTATGCATAAGAGCACACAGAATCTAGGTGTTGGATATAGTATTAAGATGATGTATCGTTAGTGGTTGTCCTACTGGTAATTGGGGGGAATCGTATGTGTTCGGGGAGGGGTCAGGAGCTGCACTGTATTAATGTTTGTGAGTATGTAAGAGAATTTCCTCCTTAGTTGTGAGGAGGATGTTGTGGTTTGTTGAATTACCAGGATGAGTTTGTCCTGATTGAAGGAATTATCATGTTTGTTGTGGGTGAGGGGAAAATTTTGATTGCATGTTAATAATGCCTTAGTGAGGAATCACATTTTTCAAGACCGTTGGTTGTGGGGGAGGCAGGTAGTTGGAAGCTACCTGTTGTGATCCTTGGGGGGTGGGGGGTTGTGGGGGACTCATGGCTTCCTTCATCTATTTATAATCTAAAACTTGGGGGTAATGATGGGTGTAATGGTCATATTCACCACATAATTCATAATGGAAATTGGTTCGTATATTGTTGTTTCTCCCTTGTTGTGGTTGGCCATTTTTATCCCCCCCTTGAGGGTTTTGGTTAGCCTGATTTGGGTTTCCCATAGCTGGGGGATTTTGTTGTCGGGGGTTTCCATCTGGCCTTGGTTTTTGTTCTTTCCATTTCTCCGATTGTTGGTATTTTTATGAGGAGGGTTGGAAGTATCCAATTTTTCAAAATATTGAACTTGTTGAATAATGGAGGGTTGAATAAAATTTACCTTGACATATTGTTGTCTGTGTGGTGGGGTAGCAGGTTGAGGGGGACTAGGGAATGAGTAGTATGGGTTACCTTGGGGGAGTCCATACTAATGATATGAGGTGGATGTTCCTCTGCCATTAATAGAGTTGTATGATGTGGTTGAGGGTGGACCTGGATGTGGTACTTGCACTAGGTTGATGGGAGGTGCAAGTGCATGTGTTCCTATTGTTGGGGGGGGGAGGTGCCATAAATGTTGGTTGAAGTGGTGGGGGAGGATAGTATGGGTTTCCCCTATATGGTTGTTGGTATTGTTTGACCTTGAATGTCAGTACCGATTGAGCATGTGGGTGAGTATGGGCCATTGAACCAATCAACCTGTCGGCAATGTGTGATGTTCTAGGTTTGTCTTGACCAAATGGTAGAGGGTGAGGAGCATCAAGTAATATGGTATAAAGATACCCTGATTGGGAGTAAATCAAATCAAATTGTTGGGCCTTGGTGATGGCCTCATCTTGAGTTTGAGGGAAGGTTGTAGCTACATATTTGGCCAGGAGAGGGACTAGTGATTTGAGGAACCAATCTAGTTATTGTTGTGGGGTGGTATTAGGCTTGAAAATACTTCTTCTCCTTCACATTTCATGAATATGATCAATGATATGGATAGATGAAGTTTTCTTGAATTCTGATAGAATTTCCAAATTGGTGTCATGGAAGAATGGGAGTTGAAAGAAAGAAAGGATTTTTCCAAAGATTCAAAGGTCACGTGGGAACCAAATTTCTCATCCACATACCAGTTGGTAGGTGTACCAATTCATTTTCATTGGAACAATATTAAATGAATGGAATATTCCATAATGTTATTGGAGGAACACCACAAGTGGAAATACATGATGCAACTAGCAAGGTCTTCTCCTGGCTTTCATTCAAACTTTGGGTTGTCAAAAGGTATCTTGGTGGGCATATTGGGCCATGTGGGGTCATGAATGATTGGGTCATTCATCAATTTGGTCAAATCCAAAATGTTGAGGGATACCATGTATGACATGATAGGGGGTGTGCCAACCATGGCATGATGTAGTTGAGAATACTTTCCTTGTGAGGGTGGTTGGGATCTTGTACCTTGCGAAGAAGGTTGGGCTCTGCATCCTTGTAATGGAGGACTAATAGGTGGTTTTTTTGGGGTATTGGTGCCAAGCAAGGTAGATCCAAGAAAATTTGATCCTAGAACAATGGAAGTCATTGGTGTGTGTTCTAATTGTGGTGATTGGGGGGAGTTTTATTAAACATCTAGAATGATGGGGATATGGTGGTTCCCCTATGATTTTGAACTATATGTCAATGTGTGCAAGTGGTAGTGAGAAGAATAAATGAACAAGTGCTTATATAAATAAGGACTATCTCAACAATTTTCTTGAAATTTGTATATAATCAAACAGTGGTAATCATACATAAACAAGTAATAATGTAAGATGGTTTGGGGATTTATCCATGTGGGGGAATAAAAAAAATGAACGTGTTCTGTCAGACCTATCGTCCTTCCTCTAAAAAAGAATTGGGCCTCCAAAAATCACTCAAAAGTGGGGCATGAATCCACTGGAAGAGGATCTAGTGAAGGTATGAATCAATCAGTTATAATGAGGGGTCAAAGGGGGTATATCTCAAAAGTAATGGCATTATTTCCCAATAATCATTCAAAATCTGATTGAGGTGTGATTGCAGCCCACAACCGCCACCTGGGTAGATAAAACCTATATTTGGCCACCAAGTCACCTCAATCAAGAAAGACATTCATATTTTCGGCCTAAGGAATGGGTCACATGATGGATACTTTCCAAGGGTTGGCTGACCCAAGGAGACATGCACATAATAACTACACCTCAGCCTTTGACCCTTCATGGTTGTCTCCCTACCTTATGGTGTAGTAATGCTTGATTTGGAGGATTTTGGTATCCTATTTTTGCAACTTCTAAGTTTCAATGAAAAATGATAATGAGGAGTTATTTGGATGCCTATCCCCAAAATCGTAACAAAGAATACAATTTTGTTTTTGTGTTCCTCATGTGGAGGTTAAATATGTGTTGTTTAATTGTTGCTTTTAGGATGTGAAAGTGGGCTATGAGGTTGGTGTCATGGGCTAATATCATTGCTTAAAAATGGTGTGAGAAAAATATTTTCACTAAATAAATGAAACCCTTCTAATCCTCCTAGATCACTTATGGGAGCATGAAGAATAACATACTATGGTTTCAAGTATCTAATGAAAAACCTTTTGAATATGTGGTGATGTTGGGTGCAAGAAGTGGAAGTGTGTAATGATTTTCAATACATTAGTTATCAAAATTATAATATGTGGACATTGCTTGGTCCTTTACAAATATTTTTTATATCTAACTTACTAAATTAAAAACAATCCTTGCAAAATTGAAAAAACCCTAGGTAACTAACATGGTGGACATGTCGATCCTTGCAAAATTTAAAAAACCCTAGGTAATATCTCTAGAA
This sequence comes from Picea mariana, assembly GCA_032191745.1. Lineage (NCBI taxonomy): Eukaryota > Viridiplantae > Streptophyta > Pinopsida > Pinales > Pinaceae > Picea > Picea mariana. The sequence continues at coordinate 226,415 of JASDQU010103611.1, forward strand.
TGTATATGTGTGGTCATGTATGGGCCCTTACAAATCCTTTAAACTTCATAGGTTGTTTTCTCTAGAAAACTTGAAACTATCCTAAGAATGTGCACATGTGGGCATGTATGGGCCCTTACAAAACTTTTAGATTATGTTTCGACAAAGAAAACTAATAGGTATTGGCCTCTCCTAAATTGATTGATTTAGTTGCAAAAATGAGAAAACTAAGAGGCATTGACATCTCCTAAAATGATTGATTTTAAAGGGAGATGGAGATTTCTTAAGCAATCATTTTTTCTTATTTCCAAGATCACTCAAAGGTGAAAGGAAAGAACATACTTTAATACTGTCAAAATATTCTCCTAGTCCTGATTCAATGTGGTAATTGTAAAATTAAATCTTTAGTTTTGAAATTCAAATGTTATACTAGCCATCCATGTGGTAGCAAAGAAAGAGAAAGATGATATGGTTCCTTTTATCACCTTATATTTCTATGTGTGGCTAAGTACCTATGCAAGAAATAACTCAAAAACTACTTTTTGTGGCTTTTACAAAGTGCATAAAATAAACCTACAACTACTTGGTAAAACCAGCTTCAAAATCTCTTACAATCAAATGAAAAGAACTTTTGTATGGATTCTACTACTGACAGTTGCACAAAGTGGGAAATCTGAGTGAACATATAGAATGGTAAGTGCGCAGTTCCATGTGGACTGCATTATTGTTTACCCTCTACCGACGCACACACAGAGAAATGGAAGGACAAAAATTTGAAATGAGTCCTCTCAACCAGAGGATGAATTGCAATGTATGAAGGGTGGGATAGGTCAGTTATGGTCCCTGCAAACAAGAAATAGTGAGAATACAATATCTAGAGGTCCAAAAGGGGAGGAATTTGATCCCAATCCCCAATATGGTCGCCAAATTGTTGGGTCGTTTTGGTCACTTGGGTGAGAAAAAATTAGTCCTTTAGATGCCCTGTTGGACCAACAAGACAACAAAATAATTATTAGTAGATTAGTGAATCCACAAGATAGTAAATACCAAAAATAAAAACCAAGAAATGAAAGAAAACTAGGCACATGTAAATTCTAAAATATGCATGAAATTAACACAAGAGATAACTACCAAAATGACAAGTGATATTTGAATTAAGAACACCAAAGAAGAAAAGTGGGAGTATGGATCCCCTATTTCTCCTTGGGAGGGATCTGAGTCCCCCGAAAGTAGAGCTTTACTCTCCTATCTAACAATGGTGAATAAATTCTTGTTCAAGTTTCCCAAGAGGTGAGAAGCTTACCAAATGTTATGATTGCTGAAATAGCTCTCAAGATAATACATGGCTTCTCTAAGAGAAAATGGGCAGAATAAAAATGCAATGAATTACTTCCTTTTTAGTATACAATGGCCATGTAATTATAGGACCATAGAAAGATATTACATACATGTTCCAAGTGTGAATGGGAGGCCTTTGGAGATACATCCCATCCTTTGAGTCATTCCAAGGTGAGATTTTGGGTTGATCTTGGGGTCTTGTCATGGTTTATCTTAGCCTGGAAGTGGTTGAGGTCTGACCAATTTCATAAATGCATCGTTTCCACATCCACGAGGGTTTCTTGAAGGATAGTTGCACATGACGTGTAATGTCCCCGACCACCCATGGCCAGGATACGCTATGCCAGAGAACACTTTTGTTCTCTCACTGTGGAACATACTGTGACCTACCTAGCAACCAACTGGACTATGCCACATAATTTTTTTTTCTAACTGCATGCATTTAAAACATACACAGACAACACTCTTGTGGAAGCTTTATATATAAAATGTAACAGACAAATACATTATGTAAATGCAAAAATTCACATTGAAATAACAATAAACATAGACATGCAACATATACAGGAAATACCCATAAATAGAAACATGGTTATAAATCATACACAAGATAAATCCGTAAAACTAAACACGGAAATAATAATGCAACATGTAAATTTTATCACACAGTTAACACTTATCTTGGTAAGAATGTCACCAACTGCATGCAGACCTTCCATGAACCTCCCATCCTTAGACCACACTGTTCATCACTCTCAACAGTGAGTCACCCCCGAGATGGGACTAAACTCCACTCGAGTAAAGGGTTCCTAACCAGGTTAATGTCTCATGGAAAACAAGAAAGACTCCATCACAGGTGCCTACTCAAACTAACAACCTACAATCTCTCATTCCCCACATGCCCATCCCACCCAAGGAAGTGTGCCCCTTCTCTACTCAACAGTCCCTAGGCTGCCCCACTTCCCTTCTAGGGCTTCAGAAATAGGTTAGACATGAAGTCTCAGAGCCCTGCAGCTATAGTTTAGCACCTTCAGGAAATCAATTCCCAACAATTCTCTCACCCAGACAAGAATTTCTCATGGGCCTGGCAACCCACCTCTTCAATATCCCACGAGCCTGACAACCCGCTTCTTCAGTATCCCATGGGCTTGACAACCTACTTCTTCAGTACAACTTCCTAGCTAACCAGCTACACCAACCTCTATGGCCATGAATATAAGCTCGATATAGTGACAGAAAGTATGGAGGATAACTGACTGCGTGAGTGAAAATGGTCATGGCATCATCGCTAAATGATGGAAGGAATCATGGAAAAGATGATGGTAGGAATGATGGGGGAAGTGTGAAAATGAGCTAAATCTCAACAATATGTATGCATGTCCCCAACTTGATACTTGTCATGTTGGGGGCTACTTTGGCCCACTTGTCCCCAACTTTAGAACTTAGGATAAAATAATTATCCATACTTTATGATTTAAGAAATATTAATATAATATTCCTTTTTGGCTCAAGCTCCCTAGCTTATCCCCTTTCCTTAACTTAGCCCCTCCCTTTCCCTAACTTGTGGAGTTTATTCCCCCATCTCTTTTATCATGGCCGGTCTGTGCGCAACGATGTATTTTATATTAAATATGAGACATGTACAAAAACAGGCACACTGGACTTTAACATCTAGGCTCTCCAGCCTAATCAAAACATAAGCATACTAGCTTATAATAACTGGATCACTAGCCTATGGAACATATCATATACACAAAGGCTCCCTAGCCTCATCATCACACGCACTTAAGATGTTGCGCGCAGTATCCTAGAATGTGCATAATTCCTCATTTTACTGCGCAATACATGCGCGCACTATGCCATGAAATGTGTATACAAGAATGATATCAAAACAGCTCACCAGCTGAAGTACATTTTTATTTACATTTACAATTGGGTTCGGCCTTAGGGATATTACAATCCCCTCCCCTTATTTATTCACTATCCTCAGTGCATCATGTACCCATGTACAACTAAATTTCGAAAATCCTAAAAAATATGTGGGTATTCTTCCTGCATTGCATCCTCATGCTCCCAAGTAGCATCCTTAGGATCATACCAGGTCCATTGGACCTTTACAAGCCATATGGCTTGATTCCAGAGCCGTTTGATTTTTGGGTCTATAATGCACACCGGATACACTTGAAAAGTGCCTTCTTGCTCCACCTAAATCACATTCCAATCAATAACATGATTAGTATCAAGTATATAATTCTTTAGAAATTATACATGCAATACATTATGAATAGACATAGATGCAGGCAATGCAATCATATAAGCTACTGGACCAATCCTCTCTAGGATTTGAAATGTCCCACAATAGCGAGCTGCCAACTTTGAACAATTTCTCAACTTCAGGGAAATTCTATTGGATTTCACTTTCAAGAATACATGGTCACCCACTTTAAATTCCCTGTGAGTTCTTCCCTTATCAACATATATTTTCTACCTGTCTTGGGCAACCTTTAAATTTTGCTTTATTTTCAACATTTTCTCTTCCATTTCCTTGAGCAATTTTGGCCCAACCAATGCTCTATCTGTTTGGTTATCCCATCTTACCAGTGTGTTGCACTTTCTGCCATAAAGTGCCTCAAATGGGCTCATATTTAGAGATGCTTGGTACCCATTGTTATAAGAAAATTCTACCAAGTGTAGGTAGTCTTCCCATTTGGATGGTTTATCCATCACATACATCCTCAACATATCCTCAATCACCTGATTCACCCTCTCTGTTTGTCCATCTGTTTCTGGAGGATAAGTTGTACTAAAATTCAAATTTGTTCCAAATCCATTAAATAATCCCTTCCAAAATTTTGAGGTAAATTTTGGATCTCTGTCAGACACAATTGTCTTGGGTATGCCATATAATCTAGCAATTTCCCTCATATAAACATCAACAATGTTCGCTACCTTGTGAGTGATCTTAACTAGAATAAAATGGGAAGCTTTAGTAAGCTTATCCACCACTACCATGATAGAATCATGTTGCTTGTTTGTTCTGGGCAATTTTATAATGAAATCCACAGTTACAACTTCCCATTTCCACTTAGGAATGGGTAATGGATGTAGAAAACTAGTTGGGTGTCTATGCTCAGCCTTTAATTTTTGACATTCCAAACATCTAGCAATAAAATCAGCAACCTCTTTCTTCATGCCTGGCCAATAATATTGGCTCTTGACAATTGCAATAGTTTTCTAATATCCTAGGTGCCAAGCATAAGGCACATTATGCTTTTTTCTCAATATCATATTTTTCAACTCCTGGGAATTTGGTACATAAATTTTTCCCCTGTACATGAGAATTTCATCCTTATCTAGCTTGTATTCTTCAATTTTCTGTTGCAAATTACCTTGTTGTAGTTTTGCCACTAAATCCTTGTATTGTAAATCTGATTTGGCAGTCTGTATAATTATGTGTTTCAAATCTGATTGATACATTCTAATGGTTGTAGAATTCATTTCATGCACTCTTCTACTGAGTGCATCGGCCACTTTGTTCTATTTCCCTTTGATATGCTTTATATCAAATTCATATTCTCTTAGAAATTCTAACCATCTGCTTTGCCTAGCATTTAAAGTTGGCTGATCAAACAAATATTTCATACCATTGTGTTCTGTCCTCATCTCAAACCTTTTCCCTATGAGGTAGTGTCTCCATTTCCTCAAGGCATGTACTATGGCTGCCAGCTCCAAATCATGAGTGGCATAGTTTCTTTCATGCTCCTTCACCTTCCTTGATTCATAACATATAACAAACCCATTTTGACTGAGGACTCCACCAAGTCCCTCTTTACATGAATCTGTGCATACAATGAAGTCTTCATTTGGGTTATCTATCCTTAATATTGGAGCACTTGTTAATAATTGTTTCAAGCGTTGGAAATTATTTTCACAATCCAACTTTCATTGAAACTTCACACCCTTTCTTTGCAAGGAAGTGATTGGGTGTGCAATCTTTGAAAATCCTCCTATAAATATCCTATAGTATCCTGCAAGGCCCATGAATGATCTCACATCTATCACATTCTTTGGAATTGCCCATTCTCTAATGGCTTCTATCTTCTTAGGATCCACTGCTATCCCATCCTTTGAAATGATATGACCCAAATAGTGAATTTGCTTTTGATAAAATGAGCATTTGCTAAACTTTGCATACAATTGATGCTCCCTT
>JASDQU010103611.1:242029-252717 GCA_032191745.1 Picea mariana
ATGAATATGATTGACGATATGGATAGATGAATTTTTCTTGAATTATGATAGAATTTCCAAATTGGTGTCATGGCAGAATGGGAGTTGAAAGAAAGAAAGGATTTTTCCAAAGATTCAAATGTCATGTGGGACCCAACTTTCTCATCCACATACCACTTGGTAGGTATACCAATGAATGTTCATTGGAACAATACTAAATGAATGGAATCTTCCATAATGTTATTGGAGGAACACCACAAGTGGAAATACATGATGTGACTAGAAAGGTCTTCTCCTGAATTTCATTCAAAGTTTGGGTTGTCAAAAGGTATCTTGGTGGGCATATTGGGCCATGTGGGGTCATGAATGATTGGGTCATTCATCAATTTGGTCAAATCCAAAATGTTGAGGGATACCAAGTATGACATGATAGGGGGTGTGCCAACCATGGTATGATGTAGTTGAGAATACTTTCCTTGTGAGGATGGTTGGGATCTTGTACCTTGCGAAGAAGGTTGGGCTCTACATCCTTGTAATGAAGGACTAATAGGTGGTTTTTTTGGGGTATTGGTGCCAAGCAAGGTAGATCCAAGAAAATTTGATCCTAGAACAATGGAAGTCATTGGTGTGTGTTCTGATTGTGGTGATGTGTCAGCCAAATTGGAAACACCTCTGAAGATTGGGGGGAGTTTTATTAAACATCTAGAATGATGGGTATATTGTGGTTCCCCTATGATTTTGAACTATATGTCAATGTGAGCAAGTGGTAGTGAGAAGAATAAATGAACAAGTGCTTATATAAATAAGGACTATCTCAACAATTTTCTTGAAAGTTGTATATAATCAAACAGTGGTAATCATACATAAACAAGTAATAATGTAAGATGGTTTGGGGATTTATCCATGTGGGGGAATACAAAAAATGCACGTGTGCTGTCAGACCTATTGTCCTTCCTCTAAAAAAGAATTGGGCCTCCAAAAATCACTCAAAAGTGGGGCATGAATCCACTGGAAGAGGATCTAGTGAAGGTATGAATCAATCAGTTATAATGAGGGGTCAACGGGGCATATCTCAAAAGTACCAGTGCTATTTCCCAATAATCATTCAAAATCTGATTGAGGTGTGATTGCAGCCCACAACTGCCACCTGGGTAGATAAAACCTATATTTGGCCACCAAGTCACCTCGATCAAGCAAGACATTCATATTTTCGGCCTAAGGAATGGGTCACATGATGGATACTTTCCAAGGGTTGGGTGACCCAAGGATACACACACAGAATAACTACACCTCAGCCTTTGACCCTTCATGGTTGTCTCCCTGCCTTATGGTGTAGTAATGCTTGATTTGGAGGATTTTGGTATCCTATTTTTGCAACTTCTAAGTTTCAATGAAAAATGATAATGATGAGTTATTCGGATGCCTATCCCCAAAATCGTAACAAAGAATACAATTTTATTTTTGTGTTCCTCATGTGGAGGTTAAAGATGTGTTGTTTAATTGTTTCTTTTAGGATGTGAAAGTGGGCTGTGAGGTTGGGTTCATGGGCTAATATCATTGCTTAAAAATGGTGTGAGAAAAATATTTTCACTAAACAAATGAAACCCTTCTAATCCTCCCAAATCACTTATGGGCACAGGGAGAAGAACATACTATGGTTTCAAGTATCTAATGAAAAACCTTTTGAATACGTGGTGATGTTGGGTGCAAGAAGTGGAAGTGTGTAATGATTTTCAATACGTTAGTTATCAAAATTTTAACATGTGGACATTGCTTGGTCCTTTACAAATATTTTTTATATCTAACTTACTAAATTAAAAAACAATCCTTGCAAAATTGAAAAAACCCTAGGTAACTAGCATGGTGGACATGTGGATCCTTGCAAAATTAAAAAAACCCTAGGTAATCTCTTAGAATTTTATCTAATCTAAGAGAGATTTGAAGCTATCCCTAGATTGTAGATGTGTGGTCATGTATGGGCCCTTACAAATCCTTTAAACTTCCTAGGTTGTTTGCTCTAGAAAACTTGAAACTATCCTAAGAATGTGCACATGTATGGGCCCTGACAAAACTTTTAGATTATGTTTCGACAAAGAAAACTAAGAGTTATTGGCCTCTCCTAAAATGATTGATTTAGTTGCAAAAATGAGAAAACTAAGAGATATTGACATCTCCTAAAATGATTGATTTTAAAGGGAGATGGAGATTTCTTAAGAAATCATTTTTTCTTATTTCCAAGATCACTCAAAGGTGAAAGGAAAGAACATACTCTAATATTGTCAAAATATTCTTCTAGTCCCGATTTAATGTGGTAATTGTGAAATTAAATCTTTAGTTTTGAAATTCAAATGTTATACTAGCCATCCATGTGGCAACAAAGAAAGAGAAATATGATATGGTTCCTTTTATCCCCTTAGATGTATATGTGTGGCTAAGTACCTATGAAAGAAATAACTCAAAAAATACTTTTTGTGGGATTTGCAAAGTGCATAAAATAAACCCACAACTACATGGTGAAACCAGCTTCAAAATCTCTCACAATCAAATGAAAAAGAACTTTTGTATGGATTTTACTGCTGACAGTTGCACAAAGTGGGCAATCTAAGTGAACAGACAGAATGGTAAGTGCGCAGTTCCATGTGGACTGCACAATTGTTTACCCTCTACCGACGCACACACAGAGAAATGGAAGGACAAAAATTTGAAATGAGTCCTCTCAACTAGAGGATGAATTGTAGTGTATGAAGGGTGGGATAGGTCGGTTATGGTCCCTGCAAACAAAAAATAGTGACAATACAATATCTAGATGTCCAAAAGGGGAGGAATTTGATCCCAATTCCCAATATGGTTGCCAAATGGTTGGGTCATTTTGGTCACTTGGGTGAGAAAAAATGAGTCCTTTAGATGCCTTGTTGGACCAACAAGACAACAAAATAATTATTAGTAGATTAGTGAATCCACAAGATAGTAAATACCAAAAATAAAAACCAAGAAATGAAAGAAAACTAGGCACATGTAAATTCTAAAAGATGCATGAAATTGACACAAGAGATAACTACCCAAATGACAACTGATATTTGAATTAAGAACACCAAAGGAGAAAAGTGGGACTATGGATCCCCTATTCCTCCTTGGGAGGGATCCTAAGTCCCCCAAAAGTAGATTTTTACTCTCCTATCTAACAATGGTGAATAAATTCTTTCTCAAGTTTCCCAAGAGGTGAGAAGCTTACCAAATGTTATGATTGCTCAAAAAATTCTCAAGATAATACATGGCTTCTCTAAGAGAAAATGGGCAACATAAAAATGCAAAGAATTACTTCCTTTTTAGTATACAATGGCCATGTATTTATAGGACCATACCAAGATATTACATACATGTTCGAAGTGTGAATGGGAGGCCTTTTGAGGTACATCCCATCCTTTGAGTCATTCCAAGGTGAGATTTTGGGTTGATATTGGGGTCTTGTCTTGGTTTATCTCAACCTGGAAGTGGTTGAGGTCTGACCAATTTCATAAATGCGTCGTTTCCACAACCACGAGGGTTTCTTGAAGGATAGTTGCACATGATGTGTAATGTCCCCGGCCACCCATGGCCAGGATACGCTACGCAAGAGAACACTTTCATTCTCTCACTGCGGAACATACTGTGACCTACCTAGCAACCAACTGGACTATGCCACATAATTGTTTTTTCTAACTGCATGCATTTGAAACATACACATACAACACTCTTACAGAAGCTTTATATATAAAACGTAACAGACAAATACATTATGTAAATGTACAAATTCATATTGAAATAAAAGTAAACATAGACATGCAACATATACATGATATACCCATAAATATAAACACAGTTATAAATCATACACAAGATAAATCCGTAAAACTAAACACGAAAATAATAATGCAGCATGTAAATTTTATCACACAGTTAACACTTATATTGGTAAGAATGTCACCAACTACGTGCAGACCTTCCACGAACCTCCCATCCTTAGACCACACTGTTCATCACTCTCAACAATGAGTCACCCCCAAGATGGGACTAAACTCCACTCGGGTAAAGGGTTCCTAACTAGGTTAATGGCTCATGGAAAACAAGAAAGAATCCATCACAGGTGCCTACTCAAACTAACAACCTACAGTCTCTCATTCTCCACATGCTTGTCCCACCTAAGGAAGTGTGCCCCTTCTCTACTCAATAGTCCCTAGGCTGCCCCACTTCCCTTCTAGGGCTTCAAAAATAGACCAGACATGAAGTCTCAGAGCCCTGTAGCTGTAGTTTAGCACCTTTAGGAAATCAATTCCCAACAATTCTCTCACCCAGAGAGAAATTGATCATGGGCCTGACAACCCGCCTCTTCAATATCCCACGGGCTTGAAAACCCGCTTCTTTAGTATCCCACGGGCCTAAATACCTGCTTCTTCAGTCCAGCTTCCCAGCTAACCAGCTACACCAACCTCTTTGGTCATGAATACAAGCTCGATATAGTGACATAAAGTATGGAGGATAACTGACTGTATGAGTGAAAATGGTCATGGCATCGTCGTTGAATGATGGAAGGAATCATGCAAAAGATGATGGTAAGAATGATGGGGGAAGTGTGAAAATGAGCTTAATCCCAACAATATGTATGCATGTCCCCAACTTGACACTTGTCATGTTGGGAGCTACTTTGGCCCACTTGTCCCCAACTTTAGAACTTAGGATAAAATAATTATCCATACTTTATGATTTAAGAAATATTAATATAATATTCCTTTTTGGCTCGAGCTTCCTAGCTTATCCCCTTTCCTTAACTTAGCCCCTCCCTTTCCCTAACTAGTGGATTTTATTCACCCATCTCTTTTATCGTGGTCGGTCTACATGCAATGATGTATTTTATATTAAATATGAGACATGTACAAAAACATGCACACTGGCCTTTAACATCTAGGCTCTCTAGCCTAATCAAAACATAAGCATACTAGCTTATAATAACTGGATAACCAGCCTATAGAACATATCATATACACAAAGGCTCACTGGCCTCAACATCGAGCGCACTTAAGATGTTGCGCGCGGTATCCTAGAATGTGCACACTTCCTCATTTTACTGCGCAGTACATGTGCGCACTATGCCATGAAATGTGCATACAATAATGATATCAAAACAACTCACCAGCTTAAGTACATTTGTATTTACATTTACAATTGGGTTCGGCCTTAGGGATATTACAATCCCCTCCCTTTATTTATGCACTATCCTCAGTGCATCATGTACCCATGTACAACTAAATTTTGAAAATCCTCAAAAATATGCGGGTATTCTTCCTGCATTTCATCCTCATGCTCCCAAGAAGCGTCCTCAGGATCGTACCAGGTCCATTGGACCTTTACAAGCCCTATGGATCGATTCTAGAGTTGTTTGATTTTCGGGTCTAGAATGCGCACCGGATGCACTTGAAAAGTTCCTTCTTGCTCCACCTGAATCACATTCCAATCAATAACATGATTAGTATCAGGTATATATTTCTTTAGAAATGATACATGCAATACATTATGAACAGACACGGATGTAGGCAATGCAATCATATAGGCTACTAGACCAATCCTCTCTAGGATTTCAAACGACCCACAATAGCGAGCTGCCAACTTTGAAAAATTTCCCAACTTTAGGAAACTTCTGTTGGCTTTCACTTTCAAGAATACATGGTCACCCACTTTAAATTCCCTGTGAGTTCTGCCCTTATCAGCATAGTTTTTCTGCCTGTCTTGGGAAACCTTTAAATTTTGTTTTATTTTCAACATTTGCTCTTCCATTTCCTTGAGCAATTCTGGCCCAACCACTGCTCTATCTACTAGGTTATCCCAACTTACCAGTGTGTTGCACTTTCTGCCATAAAGTTTCTCAAATGGGATCATATTTAGAGATGCTTGGTACCCATTGTTATAAGCAAACTCTACCAAGTGTAGGTAGTCTTCCCATTTGGATGGTTTATCCATCACATACATCCTCAACATATCCTCAATCACCTGATTCACCCTCTCTGTTTGTTCATTTGTTTCTAGATGATAAGTTGTACTAAAATTCAAATTTGTTCCAAATCCATTAAATAATACCTTCCAAATTTTTGAGGTAAATTTTGGATCTCTGTCAAACACAATTGTCTTGGGTATGCCATGTAATGTAGCAATTTCCCTCATATAAACATCAACAATGTTCGTTGCCTTGTGAGTGATCTTAACTGAAATAAAATGGGAAGCTTTAGTAAGCTTATCCACCACTACCATGATAGAATCATGTTGCTTGTTTGTTCTGGGCAGTTTGGTAATGAAATCCATGGCTACAACTTCCCATTTCCACTCAGGAATGGGTAATGGATGTAGCAAACCAGCTGGGTGTCTATTCTCATCCTTTAATTTTTGACATTCCAAACATCTGGCAATAAAATCAACAACCTCTTTCTTCATGCCTGGCCAATAATATTGGCTCTTGACAACTGCAATAGTTTTATGATATCCTGGGTGCCCATCATAAGGCACATTATGCATTTCTCTCAATATCATATTTTTCAACTCCTGGGAATTTGGTACATAAATTATGCCCCTGTACATGAGAATTTCATCCTTATCTAGCTTGTATTCTTCAATTTTCTACTGCAAATTACCTTGCTGTTGTTTTTCCACTAAATCCTTGTATTGCAAATCTGATTTGGCGGTCTCTATAATTATGTGTTTCAAATCTGATTGATACATGCTAATGGTTGTAGAATTCATTTCATGCACTCTTCTACTGAGTGCATCAACCACTTTGTTCTGTTTCCTCTTGATATGCTTTATATCAAAGTCATATTCGCTTAGAAATTCTAACCATTTGCTTTGCCTAGCATTTAAAGTTGGTTGATCAAACAAATATTTCAGACTAGTGTGGTCTGTCCTCATCTCAAACCTTTTCCCCATGAGGTAGTGTTTCCATTTCCTCAAGGCATGTGCTATGGCTGCCAACTCCAAATCATGAGTGGAATAGTTTCTTTCATGCTCCTTCAACTTCCTGGATTCATAACATATAACAAACCCATTTTGACTGAGGACTCCACCAAGTCCCTCTTTACATGAATCTATGCATACAATGAAGTCTTCATTTGGGTCTACTATCCTTAATATTGGAGCACTTGTTAATAATTGTTTCAAGTGTTGGAAATTCTTTTCACAATCCAATGTCCACTGAAACTTCACACCCTTTCTTTGCAAGGAAGTGATTGGGTGTGCAATCTTTGAAAATCCTCCTACAAATCTCCTATAGTATCTTGCAAGGCCCATGAATGATCTCACATCTATCACATTCTTTGGAATTTCCCATTCTCTAATGGATTCTATATTCTCAGGATCCACTGCTATCCCATCCTTTGAAATGATATGACCCAAATAGTGAATTTGCTTCTGATAAAATGAGCATTTTATCAACTTGGCATACAATCGATGCTCCCTTAATACTTGCAAAACCATCCTGAAATGATGTTCATGCTCTTCCCCTGACTTGGAATATATGATAATGTCATCCAAAAAGACAATGACAAACTTGTCTAAATATTCTCGGAAAACACCATTCATTAAGCACATGAAAACAGCTGGTGCATTTGACAACCCAAATGGAACCACTGTGAACTCATAATGACCATACCTTGTCCTGAAAGCGGTATTTATGATATCTTCCTCTTTAATCCTTACTTGATGGTATCCTGACCTGAGATCTATCTTTGAAAAGATCTTTCCATCCTTCAATTGATAAAAAATATCATCAATCCTTGGTAGAGGATACTTGTTCTTAACAGTCACTTTATTCAACTGTCTGAAATCAATGCACAATATTAATGTTCCATCTTTCTTCTTCACAAACAACACTGGGGCACCCCAAGGTGACACACTTGGGCCTATATACCCCTTCTTCAGAATCTCTTCAAGTTGCATTTGCAACTCCTTCAGCTCTGGTGTACTCATTCTGTAAGGAGTCTTTGACACTGGAGTTGCTCCAGGCATTAGATTTATAGAGAAATCAATGTCCCTCCTTGGGGGTAGTCCTAGTACCTCCTTGAACACATCTTCAAAATCTTCTAGGACTGCATAATCTTCCAAATTTGGCACCTTATCTTTAGATGTCTCTTCCATATGTGCTGCAAATATTTGACACCCTTTTCCATAACATTTCTTCAATTGCAATGTTGAAATCTCTTTGATGGTTACTGCCCTGGGAATTCCCTGGACTTTCCTCAGTTTCCCTTCCTCATCCAAGCAAGTAAATTCTTTGTTATGAGAGTCTAGGAGACCATGATGTTGTTCCAACCAATCCATCCCAATTAGATAGTCATAGGAACTTAAAGGAAAGATGTTCAAATCTGCCCCAATGTTTCCATTCATGTCGATAAGACATGACTTAACCATCTCATTAAATTTTCTTTTGGTTCCTGTAGCTAGCTGCACCAACCAAGATTTCCCATGCTTGCTTCTTGGAAAATGCAAACTTTCCACCATCTTAGGATCTACATAACTATGAATAGATCCTAAATCAATTAAAATGGCAATGGTTTGGTTGTTGATCATACCTTCCACTTCAATCATATGTGACTGATACTCTTTTTCCTTGTTGTCCAGGGCTACATAGATCATGGGTACCTTTATGCCCATGTCCTCCACTATTTCAACTTGTTGTACATTGTGAACAATCCTCCCTTTTTCACCTCTATGAGGACAATATCTGAACATGTGATCCCCTTTACAACCCCAACATTGAATAAGTGGTTTCCTTGTCCTTTAACTCCCTGTGTCAATCATTCTGGGTTCTTTAGGAGTTTTCTGTCCCTGAGGATTGTTTTTGAAGAATGGGGGATTATAACCCTTCTTCCTCTGATCCACCTTGAATTTCGTTTTTTCTTCCCAGGCTTTTTGGAATGTTGGCATTGATTTTTGTTGATCATATATGCATTTAGATCGACTTATGGTCTCCTCCAATGTCTTGGGATCATCATACTGTATTTTGTCACTGATAAATGATGGAAATCCACTCAAATACCTTTGAATCTTCACTGTCTCATCCTTGATGAAAGAGACATACTTCAGAAGTTCTAAAAACCTTCTCTCATATTCATCAATGGTCATACTCCCGAGTTTGAGTTCAAAGAACTCTTTCATTTTCTTGTCATAGTATCTCTTAGTCAAGTATTTCTTCTCAAAATACCTCTTGAATTCCCTCCAAGTAACACTTTTCTCTTTAATGTGCTGCATCTGCACAAGCTGATCCCACCACATGGATGTCTTTCCCTTGAGTTGATATATGGAAATTATACCCTCTGCATGAGAAGAATAATTATGCAATTGAAAATACTTTCTCATGCCCAACTGTAACAACCCTAGTAGAATATATGTTTAGGAATTATTAAGTAAAAATTAATTAGGGGATTAATTGTCTTAACATGGTTTTAACTAAACAAAGACTGGCATAACAATACTAATTAAATATTTATTGATTAATTAATTGTTATAATTTTGATTAATTAATTAATTAAATTAATTACCTATCACATTGAATGAACAGGGTAATAAATTAAAAAAAAAATTAATAAATTATATTGTTTAAATTAAAAGGTTACATATACGGAAGGGATAAGGGGCATTAATAAATGAATAGGGAACATTAAATAATTGGATAAGGGGCATTAACTATGTGTAGGTAAGGAAGTAAATGGGGTGAAATGGCGGTGAAGGAGGGATATGAGGGGAGGAGGTTTACGAAGGAGGGATCATTCTACGGGGAATTTCATTTTTGGAGGGTTCCCTTGGATTTGCAAAGAGAGGAGAGTTTGAGTTCTGTAGTCAGAAAGGATCAATACAGGGGGCACCAGTTTGCTAGAGGTTTTGGGCACGGGGGCTAGGATATCCATATGATATCCCAGAGCTAGGAAGCTGTCCTAGTTGGCAGGGTGGAACAAGTTTTGGGCAGGGTTTACATAGTTCAACAACGAACAACAAGACAAGTGGAGGGTTAGCATCAAACCAAGGTATGTTAATTTATGTATTTGTTTTATGAAATTGAAGGAATATGATGTGTTATGAGGCTATCTGTAAGCTATTATGTTTAGCTCAATAAATTTTATATGTTCAGGTGATTAATTTATTTGTGCAATTGAAATTATTTATATCAAAATTTTAATTACAGTCACTACACATGGTATCAGAGATTTTTGTTTGAAATATGGACCTGAGGGCCAAAGATCCAAGCCACGAGCTCCAGCTCCACCTAACCTGCAAGCCAAGTATACATTTTGGTTTTAGTATATACACAAATCTATATAATATATATATATATATATATATATATAAATATGTCTGGAAAACGACATTGGTTTAATATTATACGTATTTAAAGTGTTAAATAAATTTTGGCACTTGGGTCAATTAAACAAACAAATTATATATATACACAAAAAGGAGCATTTGGACCCACTCCAAAGCTCCTGACCCATATGGTGTGTACAGGTTCTCCAACTCCCATCAGTTGTACCATGCAACGTAGGTATTATATTCTCCTTTTCCATTCAACGATATATGCCCTCTTGTTTTCAAGATTGTATGAAGTGAACCCAAAGTTAGAGGTCGTTGGCCTAGCTGAGTTTCTACCATTGGAGTTCAATCTTGCATTTTAAATTGCAGCAAGTCATGTAAGGCAC
>JASDQU010103612.1:45845-56077 GCA_032191745.1 Picea mariana
ATTGCGACCTACTTATGAAAAATAAATACTCAAGCATGTTATGGCCCCACAATGCGATGGGACCATCGATCTCATGATCTTGATGGTTCTCCTCGATCAATGGATTTGATCTATTGACTTATCCTACCTTCTTTTCTTCATCCACATGCGATCCTTAGTCTCAACAACCAAGTGACATGTGGCCCTCCAAACTAACAGATGAGATCAATTTCACCTTTCGGGCTTTGAGAGTCTTGATTCTCAAAATCCACTTGCTCCCAGAGAATTTAACCCGGAGTCCATGATCTAATGATGCGTGGTATTCGAATCAATGGTCACAATCCCTTCAGGTATTCAGGGTTCAAAAATCTCAACTTTCCAACCTTTCAACCTTCCTTTGAGTTTTCCTGGAGCTGACAATCCACGAACATGTGTCCCTTTCAGATCAATGGTCACGATCCTTTCATATCTCTGGACTTCATAGATTTCAACTTACACTATCCTTCCACTAGAATAGATCGACGGATGATAATTCTCCCGAAGTGATCTTTCAGATCGGACGTCTTGTGTCCACTTCGGGACTTTGACATTCGAGACTTCAGAGCTTTACTTATTTTCTAGTGGTAAAGATCCCAAAGTAAAACTCCCATAGTGAAGTTACTTACTTATGTCACTTGATGACATGTCATGAGCCTAGTAGCTGCCATGTGTCACTCAAATTTGTGATTTCACATACTTGCAATGTTGAATCAACTTGACACTTTTCATTGTCTGATTTCGCCATGTGTTCTTGCTGACATGGTCTACCACATGTCCTTGTAGACGTGGTTGGATACATGTCCTTGCTGATGTATTCTTGATATAATGGTCTTCCACATGTCTTTGTAAGCATGATCTACTGCGTGTCCTTGCTGGCATGGTCTACTGACCAACAACCCTAATCCAAAAATCATCGTATGTTCTCCAAATCCGATGGTCCTTATTCATTTCAGATTTCCAAGTTTCGAGTATTTCAAATCTCAAACTTTCTGGAGCATAACCTCCTTGCATATTTATATCTTAAGTGAATGTCATTCATTGATCATGATCCTAGATAGATGGCTCGATCTATCTACAATGCAACTCTTCTAGCTTATCCTATCCTTCCACTTAGAATGATCCAACGGCTGACGAAAATTTTCATTTCGGGAATTTCAACTCTCAAGCTTTCCAGAGTGTAACCTCCTTGCATATTTAGATCCAAAGTGAATCGTGTTCATTGACCAGTATCTTAGATCGATGACTCAATATTTCTACGATGCAACTCTTTTATCTTATCCTGTCCTTCCACTTCAAACTGATTTGACGGCTGTTGTTTACTCCAGCTCTCCAACTCTCTGGACTTCAGGTTTTTCAAGTCTCAAACTGAAAAATCCTCGAAGTGATTTTTTTTGAAATTGAGGATCGTGTGCCACCTGTCAGTCTTGACAATGGATGGTCCCTGCTTACTTTAGTACTTCAGGACTTTGACAAGTCCACTCTCCTATGCTCATCAAAGGCTTAACCTTCTTGCATTTATTTCTGGATCCAATGACTGTTGATCCTCGGTGCTCATATCCAACAGATTAGATCTGTACTTCTCCTTTGTGCTTCCTCTGGTAACTGGACATTGATCTAACAGTCACCAGCTATGCAGGATTGGTGATCCAATGGCCACTTTCGTTCTCCCTCTTGAGATTTCTGATATCTTTGACTTAGAAATTTTTCTAAGTGTTCAAAGGTATTGATCTTTTCTTCTCCTGCGAGTCCTTCTCTTGGACCTCAGCTCTGGCGCACATTTGCGATCTACATGCAACTCTGTGTTATTCCTCCTGATCTTGATTCCTTCTGTAAACTCATGTTATTCCTCCTGAGCTTTGAATCCTTCTGTAGCCTCTACCTGTAATCATGCAATCGTTACTGTTTTTCTTGCCATCAATGAAAAGCACATACTTTCCTGTAAATTATGCCAATAATCTCCCTCTTTGGCATTGATTTCAACCCTAAAAGGATGTGCTATTCTGCTTGGACCTCCAACTATAGCATCCATACCACTCCTTTTCTCCCCCTTTGACATCAATGTCAAAGAAAAACATTCTCCCCCTGAGTTGTTACAGTACTTTGTGGAGGTATTAGATATTCAACCAACACATACTCCCCCTGACAATATGGACTCTCTCATTTGAGTCCTGTAGAGTATTTGTATCTAAACCAAAGTCTTCTCCTTTTGATTCTTGGACCTGTTCATCTTCAGCTTTAGTTGTGTCCTCTGTAGTATACTCAATATTGCTCACCTCTCTTACTGAGACTCGTTCATCAACCTTTTCTTGTCATAACTGAATGAATCCCCCCATCACTCTTCTCTCTCTACTTCTAACTGCTCTCCCCCTTTGGTAAAAGGTCGACTCTTTCTGACAAGTTATTTCTGCTTGTTGTCTCTACAAGATGTCATGTATATCATCTTTGTACATCATAATGTTGTTGTTGCGGGTGTCATTATCATACTGGAACCCTGCATAATTGTAGCTCATATTTTTCAAACAACCCTTGGATCTTCCCATTGATATTCATCTATCTCTAACCAGATATATTTGTCTTTATCCAAGATGCTTCTTTATTGTACATTTCTCTAAATTCATCTGAGAAAGTTTATACTATGCTTGTCACATGACTGCAATTCGTTTTCCAACAATTAACTTCAGTCATGTTCACTTGTTCATTCTTTTCTATCCACATCTGTGAGTGTCCTGGTTTCTTCAACTTTGTTCTTTGATCTTTTATTACAACAACTTCATTTTTCTTCTATGATTCCTACAATCCAAGGCTTTTATGACCATATTCATCACAACGAAAAATAATAACCGTTACAAACACTCTCATACCTTCTTTGATTCATCCATGAAGGTGTCTCTCTTCTAAACTTACTTTGAGGTGTATAAGTAGCTTTTGGGTGTCTTTCTTGGTATGATCTTCTAAATATTGTAGTATTGCTTTCATTCTTTGAACATGAGGAGCCTGAGTCATACCTTCTTTCCCCTTTTACAAATGAAGGATTTGCATCAGGTTTCTTAGGAGTAATGTTTTCTTCCTTGTTGTATCCAAGACCAGATTTGTCATTTGGGAATCTCTGACCATCCAATATCTCATCCAGGATCATGGAATTGTTCAAGAACTTGATTTGGGTGTTTGACTTCTCAACCTTCTTTCTAATATTCACAACTTCTTCTTCCATCTTATGACATGATTCTTCTTCTACTTCTTCCATGGGATAAATGCTAACATAACATTCTTTTATTGTATCTGATTCTTCTTCTTTTCTTGCAGGGGAGGATTCAATATCAACATTATTATCTATCCTTATGCTTTTACTTATACATAGAGACTTGTACTTGTCTCCAGTCATGTGCTTGGAACATCCAATGTCTAAATACTAGGGGTCTTTTTGTTTTTGAGATGAAAGTACTAGACCACATTTTTCACTATATTTCTTTTTCCATGTGCTGGCATTTTTACCTAAGGGTTTTATCCTTGGTTCTGCTTTGTAATTCTTCAGATGGAAATGTGCAGCCTTGTGACCAAATTTATGATAGTTATAGCATTCGAGCTCATTTTTCAATAGGTCAAAGTGTTTGGTGTAACATTGTCTACTCATTGGTTGTTCATTATTTCTTGACCTCCTCAGTGGCATGTCTCTAAACATAATTTGACAATTTGCAATATGTGGTTGTTTGTTACTTGGTTGTCTCATTCTTTGTTGTGGCAAATATTTATTCCTTGGGTGTCTTGATTTCCCATGTCTAAATCTTAAGGAGCAGTTTACAGCTTTGTGGCCAAAGTTAGAACAGTAGAAACAATATCCATAGAAAAAAAATTTGTACCTAGAAAATGGTTGTCTTCTTTGCGCAAGTCGATTTCTTCCATGCTGATGATTTCCTTGGGAAGAGGGTGTATTATTTATTTGTTCTACAGATTTAGTTTTGGCACATTTTTCTTTACTCCTCCTTGGCAGCTGATTATCTTCCTTTATTTTTGTAGGTTTGTTGTTGTCAATGGTTGTGGATTTGAAAATCTTGATGGATTATTTGTTGTTTGACTGACCACTTCGTGATCCCTCTTCACAACCAAAACCAGTTTTAAACTTTGGATTCCTTTGCTGATTCAGAATGGTGGCTAATCCTTCTGAGGCTTTGATACTTGACAGATTCTGGTGATACAAGGCTTGAAACTTCTCCAACTTTTTTCTAGTTTTCACTACTTCTTCTTCCATAGTTTCACATCTTGACTTCTTCTCTGATAACTGTTGTTTCAAAATGTCCTCTATTTTCTTTGCCTCTTCTAATTCCACTTTTAGCAGGGAAAAGTCTTCATCATGTTTTTTACTTCCTTTCTCGAACTGTATAAGCAATTTTTTTTTCTTTCTCTTCTTAATCCTGAGTCTGTCAATCTCTTCCAAAGCACTGATCAGCTCTCCTTCCAATTCAACCCCAACTTCTTCATCATTAACATCACTGCCTGTGATTTTATTATCATAATCTTATTTGGACATAAGGATGAAGTCATTTACCTTATCTTCACAGAAAGAGTCACTATCCATGTCTTATGAAGAGTCATCATTGTTTACACATAAACTTTTGTTTTTATCAAATCTTTTGGATTTGTACTTCTATTCACCTTCAGAGTTCTGGTCCTTCTTTTTGTGTGGACACTTAGATGCAAAGTGACCTATATTTCCACA
This sequence comes from Picea mariana, assembly GCA_032191745.1. Taxonomy (NCBI): domain Eukaryota; kingdom Viridiplantae; phylum Streptophyta; class Pinopsida; order Pinales; family Pinaceae; genus Picea; species Picea mariana. Next base: position 50,578 of record JASDQU010103612.1, read on the forward strand.
GTTAAAACATTTGAAGGGAACATTTCCTTGATACTTGTCTGATCCTTTCTTTAGTATTCTCACAAATTTTTCTTCAATTTCATTAGGCTCAGATTCCTCATTCTTATTTTCTTTGAAAGAAGATTCTCTAGTGGTGGATTTATATTTACCTATCCTCATTTCATATGTAGTCAACGTTCCTATAAGTTGATCAAAATCCAAATCTTTTAGATCATTAAGTTATTCTATAGCAGAGACCTTTGGGTTGAACCTATCTGGCGTAGATCTCAAAATTTTCTGAACTAAAGAGGCTTCCTCAATTTTTTCACCAAGAGCTTTCATTGTATTTACTAGTTCTTCAACTCTCATAAAGTACTTCCCAATAGTTTCATCTTCTTTCATCTGTAGTTGTTCAAACTGTACTCTATAGTTTTGAATCTTGGCATCCTTTACCTTCTCATTACCTTCATAAATGCTAATGAGTTTGTCCCATATGTCTTTGGCAGTTTCTAAGTGCATAACTTTTACAAATTCTTCTTCTGCAAGCCCACTCAGAATAGCATTCATAGCCTTAGCGTTGAAGATGAATTCTATCTTGTCATCCTTATTAGGTAGTACAACTGGATTTACATAGCCAATCTCTATCACATCCTAGACATATGCACCTAAATCCATTATGTAGGTTCTCATCCTAACTTTCCATAAGAGAAAGTTTGTTCCATTTAATAGGGGGGCCTTATTGGTTGAAGTTCCTTCATGACTTGTCATGTTTAATCTTATTGATCTACCTTTAAATAAAAACAACCTGCTCTGATACTAATTGTTAGACAACTAGGGGGGCGTGAATTAGTTGTTACTGTGTTTAAACAATTATGCCCATTTTAAACTCTTTACATAATAGTCAATGAAGATCATAGTAATGCAGGGAGGTAAGAAATAGAACATTCAACATCAATCAAACACATGAAATATACAGAGACAGATATTTCCTAAGGAAACCCATAAAGGGAAAAGCCTCTTCTTCTTGATATGATAAGTAATCTTTATTTTCTGTACACTATTTTTCTAGGGAGCTCCAACTCCTATTGAGGCTACAACCTCTATTTTACAAGTTGCAACTTGCTGAGAGCACCAACTCTCTGGTTTCTCTAGCACCCACTAGAAGGAAGAACCAACTCCCTGGTTTCTCTATCACCCACTAGAAGGAAGCACCAACTCCCTGAGTGTTCCAGCACCAACTTCTAGTTACCCAGGAACCAACCTGTATAACAGAGAACAATAGTTCTCCCTTGCATCACCCTGCCACCCTGGTTTTTCTGGCTGCAACCAAATGGAAGCTACAACTCCTTGTGTTCAATAAACCACTTGAAACTATGAGGAAAACAATCCTCCCTAGCACCTCCCTGCCACCCTGAAATATAAATCTTTTCTTACTAAAATTTATTATAGTGATGCAGTGTTCATCAATGGCTTACCAATCTCCTCATTGTTCTGCTATACCATCTTTCTTTGCCTACATTAGTGTCTTCCTTCTCACATCTCCTTGAGATTTCTGTTCTTATCCTATGTCTCTGCATGCACACCTCAGCTTTCTCTTCCTCTCTCAAATAAGAATTTATGTTCAGTCTCTTTCTTCTGGGTTTTATTCTCTGTGTATTATTTCCATTGAATGTGCTATGCCTCCTCTGTGTGTTTCAACTCTTGCACACAACATGGTTCTACCCGCATGAATAGCTATCAATATAAGAAACCATATCTTCTTTGTTCTACGCATATTTATCATGCCAAGTGCTCTTCCAAGGAATACACTCAAATATTCATACTCTCTAACGATTATCCTAATTCTGTTCTTCATCAGTGGTCATTATCTTGAGATTCTTCGGCTTCTTTGGCGGTTACAGTCTTCGACGCATTTCCATCTATCAATTGTCTAAATGATGAATCTTCACTTCACTGGAAGTTACCTTGACACTCTTCATCTCCTCCGACGATCACACTCAAGCTCGTCGAATTCTATGGCAAATACAATCACTCTGTTTCTGGCAGTTACAACCAGTCCTTTCCAGCAGTTACAGAGAGAAATTTTGCGCGCTCGTTCCTTTGGTGCATTTTCCCTTCCTGAGAAAAACTTCGCAGCATGCGCTAGATTTTCTTGCTAATCCCCTTCCTTTCGCGTGACCAAATGCCTATTCAAAAAGGCGCTTCACATACTTGGTCTAGCGAGCACTAGCTCCCTATTTCATGATATGACCTTAGGCTATGAACTTCATGTGACCATGTGATTGCGGGCACGTCCATAGGTGGTTTGAGGGAAACCTACTTTTCACCCTGCAATTCAGTACGAGCATCCACGCATCCTTACTCCAAAACCGTGGTTTCGATTGCAGCCTACCTACGAAACATTAAGACTCAAGCATGTTATGGCCCCACAATGTGATGGGACCATCGATCTCACAATATTCACATTGCTCCTCGATCAATGGCTCTGATCTATTGACTTATCCTGCATTCTTTTCTTCATCCATGCACGATCCTTGGTATCAACAACCAAGTGACATGTGGCCCTCTAAACCAATAGACGATAACAATTTCGCCTTTCGAGCTTCGGGAGTCTCGATTCTCAAACTCTTCTTTCTCCTGGAGAATTTCACTTGGATTCCATGATATAACGAAACGTGGTCTTCGAATCAATGGTCACAATCTCGTCGGGTCTTCGGGGTTTAGAAATCTCAACTTTACAACCTTTCAACCTTCCTTTTCTTTATCCCGTAGTTGACAATCCACCAACGTGTGTCCCTTTCGGATCAATGGTCATGATCCTTTTGCATCTATGGACTTTGAAGATTTCAACTTATGCTATCCTTCCACTAGAGTAGATCAACAAATGAGAATTCTCCCTAAGTGATATTTTAGATCGGACATCTCGTGTCCACTTCGGGACTTCGAAGCTTTTGTTATTTGCTAGTGGTAAAGCTCTCGAAGTACAACTCCCAGAGTGATGTCACTTACTTACGTCACTTGATGATGTGTCGTGAGCCTAGTAGCTACCACATGTCACTCAGATTTGTGATTTTCACGTGCTTGAAATGCCAAATCAACTTGATACTTGTCATTGTCTAATTGCACCACATGTCCTTGCTAATATAGTCTTGCTGACATGGTCTTCCACATGTCCTTGTAGACGTGGTCTGTTGCATGTCCTTGCTGACATGGTCTGCTGCATGTCCTTGCTGACGTAGTCTTGATGACATGGTCTACCACATGTCCTTGTAGACATGGTCTGTTGCATGTCCTTGCTGACCTGGTTTGTTGACCAACAACCCTGATCCAACAATCATCGTATGTCCTCCAAATCTGATGGTCCTTATTCATTTCAGATTTTTGGGTTTCGGGTATTTCAAATCTCAAACTTTCTGAAGCGTAATCTCCTTGCATATTTATATCCGAAGTGAATGTCATTCATCGATCATGATCCTATATCGATGGCTTGATCTATCTATGATGTAGCTCTTCTAGCTTATCTTTTCCTTCCACTTAGAATGATCCAACAACTGACGAAAATCCGCATTTCGAGAATTTCAACTCTCAATCTTTCTAGAGTGTAACCTCCTCGCATCTTTAGATCCAAATTGAATCCTGTTTGTTGACCAGGATATTAGATTGATGGATTGATATTTCTACGATACAACTCTTCTATATTATCATGTCCTTCCACTTCAAACTGATCTGACGACTGTCATTTACTCTGGCTCTCCAACTCTCCAGACTTCATTTTTTTCAAGTCTCAAATTGAAAAATACTCGAAGTGATTTTCTCCAAAATTGAGGATTGTGTTCCATCTGTCAGTCTTGATGATGGATGACCCCTGCTTACTTCAAGACTTAGGGACTTTGACAATTCCTCTCTCCTACGCTCATCAAAGGCTTAACCTTCTTGCATTTATTTCTCGATCCAATGAATGTTGATCCTCGGTGCTCAGATCCAACGGATCAGATCTGTACTTCTCCTTTGCACTTCCTCTAGTCACTAGACATTGATCTAACGGTCATCGACTATTCTGGATTGGTGATCCAATGACCACTGTCATTCTTCCTCATGATCTTTCTAATCTCTTGGACTTAGAAAGTTTTCTAAGTGTTCAAAGGTCTTGATATTTTCTCCTCCTGTCAGTCCTTGTCTTGGACCTCGACCCTGGTGCACACTTGTGCTCTATGTGCAGCTCTGCGTTATTCCTCCTGATCTTGATTCCTTTTGCAAACTCACACTATTCCTCCTGATCTTTGACTTCTTCTGAGATTTGATTCCTTCTTCACTCTTTGCCTATAATCATTCCATCATCATTGTTGTTCTTGCCATCAATGACAAGAACACGCTTTCCTGTAAATTATGCCAATACCCTGAACATATCTGAGGATGCTCTTGGAATCCTTCTAGTGTAGATCATGGGGCTCCTGCATGTATCTGGAAACTCCTCCTACTGCATATGAGATATCTAGATGGGTGTGGGTGAGATACATAAGCATCCCCACCAATTGTCGATACAAAGTGTTGTCCACTAATGGTGTATCCCCGCCATCTTCAAGTGTGGTTCCAGATAAGAAGGGTGTAAGTGAAGAATTGCAGTCTATCATGTGGAATCTATCTAGAATATCCCTGACATACTTAGCCTAAGAAATTTTGATTTCAGAAGCATCTTGACTGATCTCAAGACCAAGAAAAAAGTGTGGTGGACCCATGTCCATCATAGAGAACCTGTCATGCAAAATATCTTTGACCAAAGAAATGGTTGAATTAGAGATACCAATGATCAAAAGATCATCAACATAGAGTACTAAAATCATCACAGAGTCGATATTCCTCAACATGTAAACATTGGAATCATATTTACATCTAACAAAATCATGTGAAAGCAAGTAAGAATCCATCTTTTCATACCATGATCTAGGTGCCTTCTTGAGGCCATAGCGATACTTCTTCAGTCAACATACTAAATATGAGTTCTGAATGAACCCCTGCGGCTGGTCCATGTAGATCTCCTTCGAAAGGTCACCATGAAGAAAAGAATTAGTCACATCCATCTAGTGAACTTCCCATCCTTTGGCTACTACAATGGCTAGAGCCAAGCGAATGGAGTCCATATTTTCTACAGGAGAAAAGGTCTCATCATAATCTATCGCATGAATCTGTCGAAATCCTTTTGTAACTAATCTAGCCTTGTACCTACTCACCTAACCATATGCTGCTCTCTTGGTCCTGTAGACCCATTTTCATCTGACAAGTTTCCTCCCTAGTGGAAGTGGAACTAGATCCCAAGTTTGATTCTCTAGGAAATAGTCATGCTACTCTTGCATGGTTGCTTCCCATAGTGGATTGGTAACAACCTCATTGTAGATATGTGGATCAAAATATTGAACCATATAGAAATGCAACGGAATCATTGGTTGAGAAGCTGAAAGTACATGAGAAGTCTCCTCGTGCTGAGATTGAGTCTGCCTCAAATCCAATGGATTCCCTACATGGA
>JASDQU010103612.1:113269-124231 GCA_032191745.1 Picea mariana
AACTGAACAATTGACTTCTCCAATTTCTTTCTTAAGGAAACAATTTCATCTTCTAGCTTATCACAATTTTCTTCCTTTTCCTTCAGTTGGATTCTCACCACTTCTTCCATCCTCTTTTCATCTTCTCATTCAATCTTTAGGATGATAATAGTATTCTCTATTTCTTCAAGGCTTCGTGACATTTTTTATTTTTCATCATGATCCTCCTCTTCATATTTTTTCATCTTCTTCTTTTGTTTCAAATTCTCTTTCTTAAGCTTCTTTATTTTTCTTAAGGCACAAATGATTTCTTCTTCAAGATCCACGTCCACGTATATTTCATTTTTTTGTTCTTCTTCTAAATATGCCATTTCTTTCCCTTTGTATTCATTTTCCAAAGTATCAATATTTGTTTCCATTTCCATGAAGATATTTTCCTCTCTATCACTATTGGAGATACTTTCATCACTCTCTTCAAATGAGTCACTGACCCATTTTGAGTAGAGACTTTTCTTTTGCTTATAAGTATTCTTCTTCTTTTCATGCTTGTTCTTTTTGTATTGATGATACTTTCTCCCTTGCTTTATGTTATGGTCTTCTTCATTATAAATAATTTCATTTTTCAAGTATGGACACTTAGCAACAAAATTTCCTACTTTACCACAATTAAAGCATTAAAGGGAAGATTAACTTTGTATTTATTAGATCCCTTCTTGATATTTCTCATTAAGTGTGTTTGACAACACATGTATTCCAACAAAGGAAAAACACCTTCAGTAAACGCTCACACAACCATATCAAAGACCAACACACCAATGTTTTGACGTGGTAAAACCCCTATGGGGAAACTTCCACAGCCCTAGCCAATGCGGCCACTTTGAGCAATTTATTAATGCAAAAGAAAATGATTACAGAGAGATTTTAAAAGAGATTTTCTCACAATCGATCATCGACAAATGACCCTACATTATCTTTAAATAGAGAACATGGACCAATTGGATGCTAAGCCATAGATCAATGGTTGTTAAGATCGAGGACAATATCAACCGTCAGATCACTCTATGTCAGGAACATATCGTGACTTTCGGATTTCCTAACTACAAATGAATACTAATGCATACTAAATAAGCACACTAAGAAACACACTTTTACCTAACGACACATTAGACCAAGTAAATATTAACTAACTCCTAAGTGTCTAAATATCATAACATCCCCCCTTAAGAACAACTTTGGATAGGATTGAAGGATTTACAATAGTGACACAATAGGAGAAGGAAGGATGCCTTAGAGCCTATCCCCCCTTAATGACAACTTCCTGAAATCCTAACATAGTTCAAAGTTTGGAAAACTTCGCTTTTGTATAAGACTTTGTGAAAATGTTTGCAACTTGATCTTCTGTAAGACAAAAGAGAATTTCAATAAATTAATCATGAATGAGCTTTATGATGAAGTGCATGTGTAGCTTGATGTGTTTGTTGCATTGATGTTGGACTGGGTCTTCAAATAGGCTCTGATATTATGTTCGACAACATAGGTATTCCAACAAAGGACAAACACCTTCAATAACCACTCACACAACGAGATCAAAGATCAACACACCAATGTTTTAACGTGGTAAAAACCCTGCGGGGAAACATCCACGACCCCAACCAACTCTGCCACTTGGAGAAGTTGATTAATGAAAAACAAAAAGATTACAGAGAGATTTTACAAGATATTTTCTCACAATCGATCATCGACAAATGACCCTCCATGCTCTTTAAATATATATCATGGACCAATCAGGTGTTAATCCACAGATCAATGGACATTAAGATTGAGGAGAATTTGAACTGTTGGCACAGGGGTAGACCCAGGGTTCAACGCTACAATAGCACACCAACAAAACCCTAACTAATGGCCCTTTCGGCAACACCTACGAAGCAGATGAAGTCTCACCCAAGGTAGAGGCATGGATGGTTGCAGGACTCAAGTGTCTGCAACCTTAGCTGAGACATAGATCTGTGATTATAATAGTTAACAGAGCACTTAGCATCAATAGTTCATCAATATTAAACTAATAACTACTGCACATATATAACAGAGCATTGCATCATTTGCACTAATCTAATGTAATTAATCACTTAGCACAAACAGATGGATCATATCTAGCAAAAGAAAGCACTAAGCACATTCATAGAATTCAGATCTAACATTCATATCACAAAGCATAAGTAGATCTATCTATCTATCTCAAAGCACTTAGCTAGAGAGTCATAAACACATTAAGATAAGCACAAATCATAACAACACATTATTTACGTGGTTCACCGCCACCCTAGGGCTACATCCACCAACTCTTCTCATTTATTGTCTTCATTCAATCGGTTACAAGCACAGAGCCTCAAAACCCTTCCTCCACACAGGACAAACAATATGCGTAGCTCACAAGATCCTTCTTCCTTGCGTTCCAACACTAAGACTTCCACAGTCTTGCTACAATGACTTGCACTTAACTCTGCAAGTTTCACATAGTATGCACAAAGCCTTACAAGTCTTGATCACACAGATCCAAATCTTGGCACTTAGCCTACTTGCCTACTAACATCACATAGATGCACGACTACTTCTATCTAGCCTAAGAACCTATTTATATATTACAAAATAGGCTTAAACATGGGTAAACCCATGGGCCAACATCCTATTCTAGTTACATATTCCCACATCCCAAAAAGGGGTCGAGATCCCGTGATCTCTGCTTCATCTTGAGCTCCTCCTTCTACAGGTTGTCGAAGTCCAAAATAGGTCAACATGACCAAGAATCTCCCAAAGCTTGGTCAAGGTCCAACAGGCCCCCAAAACTCACCTGTGACTCGTCCTGAGTCACTCTGGTTTGACTAGTTTTGCCTCGAGCACCTCGAGCTTGGATCGAGCTACTTCGACCTGCTACTGTGCTATGACCTCTTGCTCGATAAAATCCTGGATTACGATGTCGTTCACTGGACCTTCTAGATGTTGTTCTGCAGCATTAACAACCTGCTCTAGCTCTGTTCCTCAGCTCTCAACCTTTGTGAACAACTGATAGGACTTATATTACACAGGTTGGAGTTGTTGAGTTACTTCCATCACTTTTATTTGAATCGTATGGATCTGTTGTTGGAAGGTGTGCTACTCTTGAGACCGCTTCATTCTTTCTACAGCTGATAGGGCCTTCAGCTGTGCCTACAATATCTCTATGTGTTGCTTTTCTTCCTAGAGATATGACTCCAGTGCCCGTAATTCTAGATTCTCAGCGAGCTTCTAATACATTTGGGCACTGTGGTTACTCATTTGTTGTTGGTTTCTTCCCTTTGGTCTCTTACATCTTGAGGGGTCTCAGGCACTGTGCGTAGCTCCAAATTTGTTATGCATTGTTGTAGTTTCTGGATCACTTGTTCAAGTTGTACTATTTGCTATGGAATTCTCTCTTCGGCCTTTACTTCTATGACTGTCACAGAGTGAAGTGCTCTGTTGACCATTTCTTTTACTTCGAGTTTCTCTATGAGAAATTTTTCCTTTTCATTCTGTAGTTGGGAGTTTTCTTCATTGAAATTTTCCTGGAGATCAAGCTTCTCTCATTCTACAGTACTGCATTGCTCTACAAGAACTCCTTATACTTATGTCAAAGCCTGGGTGGCTTGTGTTGTTTCTTCCTGTGCTCATCGAAGGCGAGCTTCGACTGTCTCAGTGATTCGGTGGAGTTGAGATGGCTCATCTCCCAGTTCTGGTGTTCCTGCTAATAGAGGCATAGTGGGTACTACACGGTTGGACTGCAGTGCTTGCTACACTCCTTCGAGCTCAATATCAATTCTATTGTACATCGCTTCCTGCTTAGCCTCTTGTTTTTTTTCTATCTCCAGCGAAGCATCATTCAGGGCCGCTATAATGAAATCAAAGTCATCTTAGGTGAGGATAGTCTACATTTTTGTCATAGAATCTTTCAATTTCTTCCAGGAGGAAGGCTTCGAGGGGGAAACCTTCCTTTTCTTCGAGGGGTCCTCCTCATCTTTAGGCGGTGTAACCTCGCCTTTCTTCTATTCAAATTCTGTGACATCTATCTCTCCGCCATCACCTCCTTTCTCTAGTGATATGGAATTAGTCTTCACAGGCACACTGTCTAAATCTAGAACATCTTTATTTTTCTTCATCCTGCTAGGTCCAGGTGTATACTGCATAGTTTCTGGACTGTCTTTATCAGATATCTCTGCAACGTTTGCTGGAATGAGGAGGTTTTCTGACCAGTCCTTGGTGATGTCCTTCAAGTCCCCCTCCATTATATTGTAGTAGGACTGAAGTTGCTTCTTGTTCTCATTAGTGCACGCTGTGATGTAAATGAAATGGAAGCCCGCGCTAAACTTCATCAACGGCCTGAACCTGTGTAAATTATTTGGCTTCATGCGAGGCTCAGATTGTATAGCTACCTTCAACTGGTTGTAGTATGCATGAAATACAGCATTGGACTTCCACTATTTATTCATGTCGCTTGAATAACATAGTTTGTTGAACTTCACAACTAGTGGTTCAAAGGGATTGATGTCAGGGAAGGTCGCACCTTCTGACATCTCCTAGGCAATGAAAGCTATCAGGATCAATAGCCAGTTGAAGTGGAATTTTTACCCTTGATCTTGTTCTTATGTGTAGTCAAGTTCTTATTGGTTTACTAGGTACTTCACCCAATTCATTTGTAGGGCCTCAGTGCACTTCCCTGCGAGGTCGACTACAAAACCAGTCACTTGGGTGGGTCTGTTCTTACGTACTAACTTCTCTGCAATCATATGACAGGAGAGGCACACTGCACCACTCTGGATAGAAGATACCTTGTAGTCTCACATTCCTTTCTTGACATTTCCATAAGTGTCTTTGATCCTTTGGGCGAGAGCGCGGTCCATGGCTTTTCCAGGATAGAAATCATGTGGGTTAGGTCCTTGCATACTAAGCCCGATGATTTGATTTATCAACGTCGGATATAATGTTATGCGATGGTTTAAACATAGATAACCTCCATGGTAACAATACAACAAAAATTTGACACATGCATTCTCCTCCTGATGTCATCCAAAATGTGAAATCTTCATAACATTCAGCGGGGTTGACTGCGCGAGGTCGTGGATCCATGACTGAGGGACGATCTTCAAATTCTTCCCTTTAGTTTTAGTCAAGAACTTATGTGGGGCTAACATGTTGTAGACTTTGTGATCTCCCAAGTTGAAGTCACTAAACTTCAACGCTGTGATCTTATATTGGTCTGCTCGTACTGCGCGTATCCCCCTCGGGAGGTACACAGTGACCAAGGTATACTCGAAATATCTAGGTATGTTTTCACGGTTTACAACACCACTCAGAGGTGGTATATAGGTGGGTAAGATGCTCAGAATCATATTAGCATTCTCAAGGTCATCCCTGTGCTTGGTTCGCTTCTCATTGGATGGTCCGGATGGTCCAGCTCGAGAAGTGGATAGAGAAGTTGTCAGTCCTCTCATGGATGATACTTGTATACCTGTAGACATCGACATGACTCTTCCAGTCATCAGGTCTATCAAAACTTCCTCAAAAACTCTTTCTGCAGCGCTCAACTCATCCGACATACATGCTCGGGGTTAGCAATATTAGGTGCAGGGGGGGTAGCTTAGACATAGTAACAAGAGAGAGAGAAGAAGCACGATGATCATGGTATAAACTCAACATAGTTTGTGGGCTCAAATTCTCAATTAGAAAAAGTGTTCTCGGTGCGTGGCGCAATGGGATAAATAGGTAAATCGACAACGGGTCGTTTGCAATGTGTAAGAGGTCTTCATTAACTTGGTTCTATCCATTATGTCGTGGTCTCGATGGTTTTATGTCGAGATAGTTGGCCATAAATGGATTTCTATCCATTCGGAGCATTGATCTAACGGTTATACCATTCCCTAACGACTATATTGCTTCATCATGGAGAAGTGCCATGTGTTGTTGTTCTGATATCCCGATGAAGCTCCAATTTTGCAAATTTTCCTTCTATGAGGTTCCCTCTGGAACTTTCTGTAACTTTTCAATCTTATCCCTCTTCTTACTTAGCTTTCTAACCTTCTTTCTAGTGAGCTTCGTCTTAGTATTTCTTTTTCCATTCTAATTCTTATCTTCTCTTAACATAGTTACTTCGCATTGTTGAAATTATTTCCTAAGATTTGAGGGTGATACTTCTTCTTTGTCTAGGATAAGTACTTCAGTCTTCTATTGGTCTTCTAATGTTCTTGCAGCTTCGACATCTGGGCCTCTAGTGTTAAATAGCTTCGATCTGTTCTTCTGTTCTGCAATCAAGTGTGTGATCCTTCTGGTCATGAAATATTTTAACTCTTGTTTCTTTTGTTCCAAAACTTCTTCTTCTTCCTTTCACTTGGCTTGATCTCTATCAATCCAAAGTTTTCCTAGTAACATGGTAAATGGGGCGTTGTCTTCAATAAATTTAATAATATTGAAATCTTCTTCAGTCGAAGTTCCATTAACGTTCATAGGTATGCGGGCGAGCTTCCCACATAGGTTTATCATCTTTCCTCTAAATAGTCCTATTCCTCCTAATGAAGGGATCATAGAAGGCTTCCCTATGGCTTCCCAAGTTCTTTCTGTCATGATATTCACTCGTGTTTCTTCATCTAGAACACAGTCAATGTCAAAGTCTCCTATTCTTACTTCAATGCATTCTTTTTCCTTGAAGATCTCTGATAATCTGACATGTCGATGGTCGTTCAAGGTTTCATTTATTTGCAGCAATACTTTCTTTGATTCTTCTTGGAATTATTCCATTTTTGGATCTGCCTTAGGGTTTTCTTTATTCAGATTCATTTCTTCCAACTTAGCAATCATTCTAGGGCAATCCAACACTTCATATTCCATAGCTTTACAACAAACAAAACTAGGTCTTTTCCCAGGGCATTCCTTAGCAAGATGTCCTGGTCTTATGCAACTATAACAGAGGGTTAATCCTCTCTTTCTTTTAAATGATCCCCAGCCTTTCTGGTACTACGCACTAGGATCATGGTAGCTAAATTGAAAAAAATGCTTTCTAGGATCTTGCATCCATTTGTTAGTCCAAACATTCTTTCTATGCATAGGTATAACATATCTTTCACTATTCTTATCAGATCTACTCATATCAAGTCTTCTTTCATCTATTAGTGCCCTATTTTTCAAGCTAGGACAGAACCTATCAAACATACCTAGATCCATACTTTAGAAACAAAAATTTCCACTTATCTTACTTCTATAGAAAACAAAGCTTTCAGATCTAAAACTTTTCACTATTCTTACCTTTATCATAGAACAGAGCTTGCATATCTTACCTCTTTTAATCATAAATTATCACTTTTACCTTTCTTAGAGCACAAAAGCTTTTAGATCTTGCTTCTCTCCTTCAGATACGACTTCTTTTCTTCAGATCGGGGTTTTTTATTTTAGCATAGAGCCTTATAAATCAAGTAGAATACTACGCACTAGAGCGATAGATCTATGCACAGATCTTTCACAACTTCCGAATGAATCTTTGCACAAAGCTTCTTCTTTCTCAGTTCCTAGCAATCACAACTTCAGGTCTCGACAACAAAACCATTTGTTGGCACAGGGGCAGACCCAGGGTTCAACGCTACAATATCACACCAAAAAAACCCTAACTACCGGCCCTTTCGGCAACACCTGTGAAGCAGATGAAGTCTCCCCCAAGGTAGAGGCAGGGGTGGTTGCAGGACTCAAGTGTTTGCAACCTTAGCTGGGACACAGATCTATGATTATAGTACTTAACAGAGCACTTAGCATCAATAGTTCATCAATATTCAACCAATAACTACTGCGCAGATAGAACAGAGAATTGCATCATTCACATTGATCTAATGTAATTAAGCACTTAGCAAAAACAGATGGATCAGATCTAGTAGAAGAAATCACTAAGCACATTCATAGAAGTTAGATCTAACATTCATAGCACAAAGAATAAGAAAATCTATCTATCTATATCAAAGCACTTAGCTAGAGAGTCATAAACACAATAAGATAAGCACAAAGCATAACAACATAGTATTTACATGGTTCACCCCCACCTTGGGGCTACGTCCACCAACTCTTCTTATTTATTGTCTTCAGTCAATTGGTTACAAGCAAAAAGCCTCAAAACCCTTACTCCGCACAGGACAGACGATCTGCGCAGCTCGCTAGATCCTTCTTCCTTACGTTCTAGCACTAATCCTTCCACAATCTTTCTACAATGACTTGCACTTAACTCTGCAAGTTTCACACAATATGCACAAATCCTTACAAGTCTTGATCATACAGATCCAAATCTTGGCACTTAGCCTACTTGCCTACTAACATCACATAGATGCATGACTACTTCTATCTGGCCTAAGTACCTATTTATATATTACAAAATAGGCCTAAACATGGGTAAACCCATGGGCCGACATCTCATTCCTGTTACATATTCCCACATCCCAAAAAGGATCCAAAAAGGGGGCAAGATCCCATGATATATGCTTCATCTTGCGCTCCTCCTTCGACAGGCTGTCGAAGTCCAAAATAGGTTAACATGAACAAGAATATCCCAAAGCTTGGTCAAGGGCCAACATGAACCATCAGATTAGTCTATGTCAGGAACATATCGTGACCATCAAATTTCCTAACTACAAATGCATACTAATCCATACTAAAGAAACACATTTTTACCTAACGACACATTAGACCAAGTAGATCTTAACTAACTCCTAAGTGTCTAAATATTCTAACAATGTGTGATTCCTTTTCATCTGATTCACAATTGGAACAATCACTTGATTTTTGTTCTTTGTTCTTCATATTCTTTGAATCTTTGATGTGTTTTATTTCTTAGTCCTCATTTCATATGTCATGAGAATCCTATGCAATTCATCCACTATCAATGAATTAAGATCCTTCATTTCTTAAATGGAAAAAACTTTGGCATCAACTCTTAAGGGAAGTGACCTTAGCGCCTTTTGCATAATAATTGATTCTTCAAATGTTTCATCAAGTCCTCTGACATTGTTGACAATTTCATCCACACAAAGGAGATAGGTTGCAACATCTTATTCCTTTTTCATTTTCAGACTCTTGAACCGTCTTCTATGAGTTTGTAGATTTTCTTTCTTAACCTTTTTTTCTCCTTCATAGATGTTTTCAATTTTGTCCCAAATCTCCTTAGTCGATTCGCAATGAATTATTTTGACAAACTTTGATTCTCACTGACTACACAAGATGGCATTCATGGATTTTGAATTATTTTCACTAGCCTTATTTCCAACCTAATATGTTGGTGGAGATGTTGGATATTTATAGCCAATCTCAACATATTTCCAATATCAAAACCAAGATCCATTAAATAGGTTTGCATGGACTTATTCTCCAGAAGACATAGTTTGTTCCATCAAACAATGTATCCTTGTTTGTGGAGAAACCTTATTGATTATCCATGTATGCTCTCGAGATCTATAATCTAGTGGTTAGACTCTCTCTAAAGGAACCTTTTCTGTTACCAATTGTTGAGCACAAGTCTGTTTTCTACCTCTACCTTCACCAGGGCTAACCAAAATTTGAATTTCCAAATGAAATTTATCGTAACTTTCCCAAATCTTTTTGTTTTTGGCCTTTTCCCAAAAATGAACTTGTACAACATGTTATGTATCCAATTTTGCAAATATGATTCTAAATTTTTTACCTAAGGTACTTTTGTATGTCTCCTCAGATCCTTGAAAGATTGCACAGTCTGAAAAGTCCAAGAAAAGATGTTATAGCGAAAAATGTCAAACTAACTTGTTTGAAACTGATTTTGGTACCATTCAGAAACCCTAAATTTCATAAGGAATATCTCATAAAGTATAGAAATCCAAAGTCTGAACTTTTTACCTGAGGTACTTTTGTATGTCTCCTCATATCCTTGAAAATTGAATAGTATGAAAAGTCCCAGAAATGAAGTTATAGAGAAAATGCCAAACTAACGTGTTTGAAATTGATTTCAATACCATTCAGAAACCATAACTTACATAGGGCATATCTCAGAATGTATAGAGAACCAAAGTCAAATTTGTTTATCTAATGTACTTCTATATGTCTCCTCAGATCCCTGAAAATTTCACAATCTGAAAAGTCCTAGAAAATATGTTATAGGGAAAATGCCAAACTAACCTATTTAAAAATGATTTTAGGACCATTCATAAACCCTAACTTCCACATGGAATATCTCAGAAATTATAGTGAACCAAAGTCTTAAATTTTTACCTCATGTACCCAGATATCTCGCCTCTATCTCCTCAAAATTTCATGGTCTAAAACGTCCCAAAATATAAGTTATCGCGAAAATGGAAAACTAACCTAAAACTGATTTTGAAACTCTCCCCTTTTGGAATTATATTCAATCTTTATTCATTCACTTCTTCAAATGTTATTACATTTTTCACCCACACACTTTCTCTCAATACTTTCTATTTCTATACTTTATCATAATCCTTCATGAACGAACATGTTAATTCAAAAAGAGACAGTGCCCATTAGTTAAATAATTAATTCCCCTTTTATTATTTCACTTTTCCAAATACCATGGGAAAATACATGAAAGAATACCATGGGATTCCAAACCCATGGGTTTGAAACCACCATTTCACTTTTTACTTTTTCATGTGCACCTCATTTTTTAATTTACATTTAAACCTATATATAAATCACTCTTGGAAATGTTGTGTGTATTGATAAAGATGTAATATGACATTGATGACAACATTAATCCTTTAACATCAATGAAAATAATTCCAATAACACTAACTCTAAGATCCCCTTTTCTCTTGTAGCTACATATGAGAATCTTACTCGATTACGTTCACCATATATGCAATGTTCATAGAAATCAAACCTGGTGTGCAATCAGGCATACCTTCAACCATACCTTTACTATGTAGTGCTCGAAGTCCCTTATGTCCAATATGTCCCAAT
>JASDQU010103612.1:124251-135818 GCA_032191745.1 Picea mariana
GTCTTCTATGAGTTTGTAGATTTTCTTTCTTAACCTTTTTTTCTCCTTCATAGATGTTTTCAATTTTGTCCCAAATCTCCTTAGTCGATTCGCAATGAATTATTTTGACAAACTTTGATTCTCACTGACTACACAAGATGGCATTCATGGATTTTGAATTATTTTCACTAGCCTTATTTCCAACCTAATATGTTGGTGGAGATGTTGGATATTTATAGCCAATCTCAACATATTTCCAATATCAAAACCAAGATCCATTAAATAGGTTTGCATGGACTTATTCTCCAGAAGACATAGTTTGTTCCATCAAACAATGTATCCTTGTTTGTGGAGAAACCTTATTGATTATCCATGTATGCTCTCGAGATCTATAATCTAGTGGTTAGACTCTCTCTAAAGGAACCTTTTCTGTTACCAATTGTTGAGCACAAGTCTGTTTTCTACCTCTACCTTCACCAGGGCTAACCAAAATTTGAATTTCCAAATGAAATTTATCGTAACTTTCCCAAATCTTTTTGTTTTTGGCCTTTTCCCAAAAATGAACTTGTACAACATGTTATGTATCCAATTTTGCAAATATGATTCTAAATTTTTTACCTAAGGTACTTTTGTATGTCTCCTCAGATCCTTGAAAGATTGCACAGTCTGAAAAGTCCAAGAAAAGATGTTATAGCGAAAAATGTCAAACTAACTTGTTTGAAACTGATTTTGGTACCATTCAGAAACCCTAAATTTCATAAGGAATATCTCATAAAGTATAGAAATCCAAAGTCTGAACTTTTTACCTGAGGTACTTTTGTATGTCTCCTCATATCCTTGAAAATTGAATAGTATGAAAAGTCCCAGAAATGAAGTTATAGAGAAAATGCCAAACTAACGTGTTTGAAATTGATTTCAATACCATTCAGAAACCATAACTTACATAGGGCATATCTCAGAATGTATAGAGAACCAAAGTCAAATTTGTTTATCTAATGTACTTCTATATGTCTCCTCAGATCCCTGAAAATTTCACAATCTGAAAAGTCCTAGAAAATATGTTATAGGGAAAATGCCAAACTAACCTATTTAAAAATGATTTTAGGACCATTCATAAACCCTAACTTCCACATGGAATATCTCAGAAATTATAGTGAACCAAAGTCTTAAATTTTTACCTCATGTACCCAGATATCTCGCCTCTATCTCCTCAAAATTTCATGGTCTAAAACGTCCCAAAATATAAGTTATCGCGAAAATGGAAAACTAACCTAAAACTGATTTTGAAACTCTCCCCTTTTGGAATTATATTCAATCTTTATTCATTCACTTCTTCAAATGTTATTACATTTTTCACCCACACACTTTCTCTCAATACTTTCTATTTCTATACTTTATCATAATCCTTCATGAACGAACATGTTAATTCAAAAAGAGACAGTGCCCATTAGTTAAATAATTAATTCCCCTTTTATTATTTCACTTTTCCAAATACCATGGGAAAATACATGAAAGAATACCATGGGATTCCAAACCCATGGGTTTGAAACCACCATTTCACTTTTTACTTTTTCATGTGCACCTCATTTTTTAATTTACATTTAAACCTATATATAAATCACTCTTGGAAATGTTGTGTGTATTGATAAAGATGTAATATGACATTGATGACAACATTAATCCTTTAACATCAATGAAAATAATTCCAATAACACTAACTCTAAGATCCCCTTTTCTCTTGTAGCTACATATGAGAATCTTACTCGATTACGTTCACCATATATGCAATGTTCATAGAAATCAAACCTGGTGTGCAATCAGGCATACCTTCAACCATACCTTTACTATGTAGTGCTCGAAGTCCCTTATGTCCAATATGTCCCAATATTTGATTCCACATCATTGTCTTTTCTCCAGCTACTATAGGGTTTTTTTCTTCTTCGCCCTCAATAACAACATAACTATTGCAACCATTATTGATAGTGCTTCCCAACAACTTTTATAGAGTTCCATTATGAAATCCCCTTATAAACACCATTTCTCCTCGAAACATTTTATAGGTTTCATTTTCAAACACATTATATACACCTACATCACTCATCTTACTTATAGATATCAAGTTTCTAATTAGCTCTAGAATGTTCAAAACCCCGGGGAGTGTTCAGATCCTTCCATCCTTGAGCTGCAACTTGACCTTTCATCGTCCTGTGATTCTAGTTGTTGAGTCATCTCCTAGGAAAACATCACCACCATTATACTTTTCATATTTAGAAAATCACTCATTGTGAGGAGTCATTTGAAAAGAAGCACTTGAATTGATCATCCATACATCATGATCTTCATGTGTGATTGAAGAACCCAAGTACACATCGCCTCATTCCTCTGAGGAGTCTTTCCCTTCTATGAAAGGAACATCATTAGATCCATTCTCTCTCTCAACAGCTTTTTATTTGCAATTCTTCTTGAAATCCCCAAATTTACCACATTTCCAACATTTCTTTAAGGATTTTTCTAGAGATTTACATCTACCTCTAGATTTAGATCTCCCACTTGAAGAATTGTTTTTATTTCTCTACAAGGAACATCCTCTTACAAATGAGACATATGTTCTCTAACTATCCATGGTTTTCCACCTCATTTCTTTGGATATCAAGGATGCAAACACATCATCAAATGTTAATCTGGTTGTATCACTCCTAATAGCTACAACCAAAATATCCCATGAATATGGAAAAGAACACAGTAAATTGATGCACTTATGTTCATCAGAAATTTTAATATCAACTGATAACAACTGAGTTACCACAATGTTAGAGGAATTTAGATACTCTGTAATGAAGTCTCCATCATTCATCCTTAGAAGATACATCTTATGTCAAAGGAAAACTTTGTTTACCAGATACTTGGACTGATAGAAAGTACCTAACGTATCCCATAATTCCTTGGCTATATCTTCTTCTAAGTCATTCAGTAGCACTAAATCTGAAAGGCAAGACTAAATTGTACTATTTTCCTTCCTCTGCAATTTTTTTCAATATTCTATCGACATACCTAAAGGTGTAGTATGAGGATACATAGCAACCCATTATTCTATTTCTACAAGAAGGTCCTCCATATTAAGATTCCATAGCTCAGAGATTTTCCCATTAAATTTATCAATCTTGGTTTTAGAATTTCTTACCATTCTCTTTTAACATAAGAATCACCAATGCAAAGCTCCCATTGAAACTAGGTTTATCACATATCCAAGTTAAACTTTCTCTATCAAAAATATCCAAACCCTTAGAAATAAGGCACCCCCCTAAAGCAAATAGCCTCGCTTTGATACCAAATGTAATTTTTAAACCTGGAAAGTGAAACAATGCATATATATTCTTAAGGGAAAATGAACAATCAATGACACACATAGTACATAGAGATTTACCCTGGAAACCCTTAATTGAGAAAACCAAAAAAACTTAGAGCCACACCTCTCTCTTTTTTATATTATATTAACTTCACCATTTCAATACAATATATAGTCATTATGTGGCATCCTAAACCTTAATCCATTTACCTGGATTAAATTACAACTCTAGTTCCTTTACTATAATGAGATTACATGAATAGCATGGAGATAGCCATGCAAACACGTGCATAATTTGTAGAGAGCCATGAAAATACATGTAAGAGAATGAAAATAATATATTCATGTGCCATGCAAAGAACATGGTCATGTTGTAATTTTTAAACCTGTGAAGTAAAGCAATGCGTATAGATTCTTAAGAAAAACATAAATTAATCAATGGCTCATACACATAGTACACAAAGATTTACATTGGAAACTCTTAACCGAGAGAAAACTAGCCTTCCTTGGTGTTGCACCTTTCAACTCTTCGTTGTATTAATTTCACCATTCACCATACAATATATACAATGTTTTAGGTATTTCGTAGCTAGCAAAACCCTAATCCCTTAATCCGGGATTAATTTAGAAAACTGCTAAAAATAACAAAATCCGCTAAAATAGAAAAAAACGCCCAAAGTTGGGATCATTAGACCCATTTTTCGAATCTAACACACCCACACACACACACACATGCAAATAATATAACACATACACAACATTCTCCCACTTGTTGTTTTCTTTGCATACAAGGGTCTACAAGATTATATAGTCAACAATCCAGGGTAGCAATGCCCATTGTTACTCTATGTTGGCATAGGGGCAGACCCTGGATTCAACGCTTCAACAACGCACCAAAAAAACCCTAACTATTGGCCCTTTCGGAAACACCTGCGAAGCAAGCGAAGTCTCACCCGAGGTAGAGGTAGGGGGTTATAGGACTCAGGTGTCTATAACCAAGATGGGGCACAAATATGTGATTATAACACTTCGCAAAGTACTTATAAGATAACATTCATTAACTTATCACTTTATTCACATAGAAGAACAAACCCTAAGGATAGATTGGCACAGTAACAATGACAAAATACACATCACACTTAGCATCATAAGTTATATCTAACACATTCAACATAAATAAATCACTAAGCATCCATAGATCTATCTATCACATATAACAACAAATGCACTAAGAACGTTCAAAGCATAAACATCATAGCACAAAGAAAACCATCAACACATGATATACGTGGTTCACCCCAGTGTGGGGATATGTCCACCAACTGCTTCTTCTTATTTATTAGGCTTCAATCTCTTACATTCGTCTGCTCCTATGCACTAAGCCACAGAGCCAAGCTTCACACCGGATAGGTGATCTGCGCACTAAGCACCAAATCCACCTTCCCAAAATTAGGTCAAGGCATAGAGCCAACTCCTCTATCAAGCATAGAGCCTTACATACATGTCTTGTTGCACAAAGAAACTCAAGACTACTTGCCTCTTGCACTTAGCCAATTACATCCCCTTCCACTACTTTCACTACTCATCCTTACAATCTTATTCTTATTTATACTTTTACAAAAAGGCCTAATCATGGGTAAATCCATAGGACGATATCCCATAAACCTAATACAAAAACCCTAATGAACCCCATGTTGGGTCCACAAATCCCACAAAACAAGTGAGATTCATGATCTCAACTCCACCTGGGTGCTCCATCTTTGATCATTGCATCTAAGTCCAAAAAAGTGGTCAAACCTGACCAATATTTCCTCAAAACTTGGATGAGGGCCAACAGGCCCCCAACACTCACCCGTGACTCGTCTTGAGTCACTCATATCTGGGTAGCGCTACTTCAAAATCCTCGAGCTTAGCTCAAGTTGCCTCGGTTTTCTTCTTCACCTCAGCCTCCTGCTCAGTGAACTCCTGGATCATTTGCGTTGTAACATGCCCTTCTAGGCATTGTTCCACTGCCACAACCACTTGGTCCATTTGCGAACCTTGTCCTTTGATATCTCCAAACATCGTGCATGCTTCCTCCAGCACCGCTTGTAGTCTCTGTGTGACTTCCATTACTCTGCCCTGGATGGTAGTAATCTGTTATTGGGTCGCATGTTGTTCTTGTGATCTCTTCATTCTCTCGACTGTCATGAGTGATTTCATTTGCGACTGAACTGTCAATGACTTTTGTTGCACCTCTTGTATCTACGCTTATAACTTCCTAAGCTCTAGATCTTCCATGAGGCATTCGTAGTTCTGCGCACTTCTGTCGCTCAGCTACTTTCATTCTGAGGTGAGGGCTCTGATCCTTTCAACTGTGCTCTTAGCGGCTTCCTCCCTCTAGTCACACACTTCCTGTGGAGTTCTTGCTACTTCTTAGATCTCCAACTCTACCACCCTTACTTGAATCTGTTGGATGGCCTCAACGATCTTCATCACTTGAACCTCGACTACCTCATTTTCCTCATGTGCCAAGCCTAGCACATAGCGAAGTGTTCTGCTCACCACTTCTTTGATTGCAGTCTGCTCTGTGAGAAGTTGGTCCTTTTCCCTTTGTATCTTCACTTTGTCTTCCTCTAGCATCACCCGAAACTCATCTTTCTTATTTTCATACACGGTTACATAGTACTGTGCAAATCATAGTTTCTCTAAGACTTTCTCTTTCTCTTTCTTCGAGGATTCTATATCTTTCTCCTTCTATTCTTAGACTCCCTGAAGTCGAGCCTCTGTTGCATCTACAAGTCTTCGAAGTTGGGTTGGCTCATCCCCCAACTCTGCAGTCTCTGACGAGGAAGGCACAGTAGGGATTGTGCGGATCGAGCGAATAGCTTCCTTTACTTCGCTCAATTCCTTTTCTATTCTACCATATAGTTCGTCCTTCTTCACTCTGTATCTTTGTAAGATATCTTCAGACTCATCCTCCATCACTCTGCGAACTAGACTAATATCATCTTTTGTGAGGGTGGCCTCCATATGGAGCTTACTGGAGCAGGTCTTCTTTCTTGCTGAAG
The DNA here is from genome assembly GCA_032191745.1 of Picea mariana. Taxonomy (NCBI): domain Eukaryota; kingdom Viridiplantae; phylum Streptophyta; class Pinopsida; order Pinales; family Pinaceae; genus Picea; species Picea mariana. Next base: position 130,627 of record JASDQU010103612.1, read on the forward strand.
GTTTATGCGGGGAAACCTTTCTCTTCTTCAGTTCTTCTGTCTCAGTAGGGGTATCCTTTGGTGGTGTAGATTCTCCTTCTCCTTTATTTTCTCCTTCTTCCCCTCCTACTTCTTGATTTACTTCGTCTCCTCCTCCTCCTGTGGGTGAGCCAGGTACATTTTCCTCCGAGGCATTGTCGTCTTCATCAATCTCTATGTTCTGAACTTCCTTTTTCATTTTATTCTTTGCACTTGACTGTCCTACATGTTCAAACTGGGTGACCAAGGGGCTTCCTATGATTTCAGAGTCGGAGAGTTTGACATCATCAACTGGTACAAAAAACTCCTCTAGCCACTCCTTGGTGATCTACTCCATGTATTCGTCGGTCATCTTGTAATAGGACTATAATTCTTCCTTACTCTCATCCCTGCGTGCAGTGATATAAATAAAATGGGGATCTGCACGAAACTTATCTAGTGGTCTATATTGGTGCAAATTGTGTGTGTCATGCATGGGACCGACTCAATGGAAAAATTTAGTTGCTGATAGTAGGAATGGAACACTATGTTCGACTGTCATTTCTTCAACATGTCATTCATATACCATAAGGTTGAGAACTTCACAGCCAACGAATCCAAAGATTCGATCTCTAGGAAGGTAGCTCCTTCCATCATTTTCCAAGCGACAAATTGAATAAACATAAGTAGCTAGCTAAAGTGGAACTTGTATCCTTGATCCTTTGCTTCGCGTAAATACTTCTCAACATTTTTTATGAGGTAGCTCACCCAATTCATCTACATCCTCTCCACGCATTTCCCTGCAAGGTCCACCATGAACCCGATAACCTGTGTGGAGCGGTTCTTTCTGACAAGCTTCCTAGCTATCAGTTGGAAAGTGAGGTGCATTGCGCCATCCTGGATAGATGCTACCTTGTATCCTCTCTTTCCCTTCTCAACTTTGTCGTATGCCTCCTTAATGCATTGTGCCAGGGAGTGATCTAAGGTATTCCTTGGGTAGAACAGTTGAGGGTCGGGTCCCTGGATGCTCAATCCTCTGATCAAGTGGGTCAGCGTCAGATATACAGTAATCTGCCTGTCGATCCACATGTATCCACCATGATAGCATGACAAGAGGAGTTTAACGCAAGTGTTAACCTCCTAATGTCAGCAAAAATGATGAATCTTCATTAAGTTAAGTATCGTGGACTATGCCAACTCCTTAATCCAAGGCTGGGAGACTATGTGAGGTTTCTTCCTAGTTTTCTTCATCAAGTATCTATGAGGGGCGAGCATGGCATAGTTCTTTATGTCTCCAATGTTAAAGTCATTGTTCTTCAGGGATGGGATTTGTCCCAACTGGCTTCCGACTATGTGTATCCCCTTCGGGATGTATGCGGTGATCAAAGTATACTCGTAGTCCCGTGGGTGTTGTTGTAGTTAACCATGCTAGCCAAAGGTGAGATATAATCAGGTAAGATCGATAGGATCTTATTCGCATTAGCTACATCATAAATATTCTTACTTTGCTTCTCAGTCATGGGGTTAGTATGGCCTAAACGTCATGCAGTTGAAGGGGAAGCCTGCAGTCCCCTAGTCAATGATGCCTGAACACCTTCAAACATAGCTCTATCAGCCATAAAATTCTTAAGGAACTCTTCGACAGACTTCTCTAACTCAGTTTGTTCGCTCGAAATTATCACTTTTAAACGGATAAGTTGGGGTAGGCGAACAGACATATCGGGTAAACAAGTGGATGGCAATGTCTAGGTTCTGAAATTGCAGCTTGACACACAATATGTTCTTTGTTAGAAATGTTAATCACGGATGGCGAAAATTGGTCCCAACGCAGCGTCGGACGGGTTAAGTAAGCAAACATCATAACAAACTCTTCCAATGGGTAGGACTGTTTCAATTAACTCGAATATGTCCATTATGGTGTGGTCTCAAAGTCCCAAATGCATAATATTCACCCATAAATGTGTTTCCTAGCTGTTCTGGAGCGTCGTTCTAATGATCGGGGCACCTCCAACGATCATATATCTTTGTCGAGGAGAAGTCCCTTTCCGCATGGCTCTTTTGTTCTGGTGTGGTTCAGAGCCTGCAAACCTACTTCCTACGAAGTCTTCTCTGTAACTCCCTGTAGCTTTTCCAACCTGGCTTTCTTCTTACTGAGCTTCCTTGCCTTATTTCTTGTGATCTGAGTCTCTCTAAATATTTTTGGATTCCTCTTTCCATTCTTATTCTTATTTTCTCCTATCATGGTGGCTTCACAATGTTGATGTACTTCCAAAGGGTTCAAAGTTAGTATCCTTTCCCTTACCACTTCTTGAGTGGATTTACTTTCTTCTTGCATGTATAGGTCCCTCAACCCTTCTTATGTTCTTTCAACTTCGACAACTAATTCTCTTTCCTTATGTTTCTTCAACTTAACTTCTCATTCTTCTATCAGTCGATCTATTTTCCTAGCTATGACGTCCCTTATTTCTTTCTTTTTCTTTTCTATAGCTTCTTCCTCTGCTTTCCTTCCAATATGATTGTTCTCAATCCAAGTCTTTCCTAACAAAAGAGGGAAAGGAGCGTTGTTCTCAATAAACTTAATAACTTCAAATTCCTCTTTTGTCGATGTTCCTTGAATAATAATAGGTACATTAGTAACTCTTCCACATAGGGTTATCATCTTTCCTTTAAACAAGCCTATCCTTCCCAGTGAAGCTACCATAGTAGGCTTTCCCAAAATTTCCCAAGTTCCTTCTGTCATAATATTCACCAGTGTTTCCTCATCTAAGAAACAGTCTATGTCAAAGTCTCTTATTCTTGTATCTATGCACTATTTTTCTTTCATGATCTCTGGTAAACTGACATCTTTGTGATCATTCATTACCTCTTTTAATTATACTAATGTAGTCTGAACTTTCTCTGATCCTTTCTCTTTCTGATATTCTAACATGCTCTTATTCCCAGGGCATTCCTTAGCAATATGTCTCAGTCTTCTGCAGTTATAACATATGGTTAATCCTCTCTTCCTCTTGTATTGCTCACTAGGATCACAGTGTTGGACCTGCAATCTGCAAAAATTCTTTCTAGGTTCCTGCATCCAATTATTAGGCCAAAAATTATTTCTATGCATAGGAATATCATATCTTTCTTCATTTATATTATCCTTACCTAGATCAATTCTTTCTTCCTGCTGCACCCTAGCTTTCAGACTAGGACATAATCTATTAAACATACTTAAATTCATGCTTTCGAAACAAAAAAATCCACTTATTTTACTAGTATCAAAGTACAAAGATTCACCTCTTTAAAAAAATTACCTCTTTTATCAGATCGGGTTTCTTTCTTAGCACAGAGCTTTGCAATTCATGTAGAATAATGGGCACTATAGCAGCAGATCTACACAAAAAGATTCTCTTTCCTTTACTTCAATTCCCAACAGTCACAGTTTCAGTCCCGACAACGGAACCATTTGTTGGCATATGGGTAGAACCAAGGTTCAACGCTTCAACAACGCACCAACAAAACCCTAACTATCGGCCCTTTCTGAAACACCTGCAAAGCAGGCAAAGTCTCACCCGAGGTAGAGGTAGGGGGGGTTATAGGAGTCAGGTGTCTGTAACCAAGCTGAGACACAGATATGTGATTATAACACTTCGCAAAGTACTTTGAAGATAGCATGCATTAACTTATCACTTTATTCACATCACAGAACAAACCCTAAGGATATATTGGCGCAGTAACAATGACAAAATAAACATCACACTTAGCATCATAAGATAGATATAGCACATTCAACATAAATAAATCACTAAGAATCCATAGATCTATCTATCACATATAACAACTAATGCACTAAGGATATTCACAGCATAAACATCATAGCACAAAGAAAACAATCAACACATGATATACGTGGTTCACCCCAGTGTGGGGCTACGTCCACCAATGACTTCTTCTTCTTTATTAGGCTTCAATATCTTACATTTGTTTGCTCCTGTACACTAAGCCACAAAGACAATATTTGCACCGGACAGGTGATCTGCGCACCAAGCACCAGATCCACCTTCCCAAAATCAGGTCAAGGCACAGAGCTAACTCCTCTATCAAGCGTGAAGCCTTACATACATGTCCTATTTCACAAACAAACTCAAGACTACTTGCCTCTTGCAATTAGCCAATTACATCCCCTTCCACTACTTTCACTACTCATACTTACAATCTTATTCTTATTTATACTTTTATAAAAAGGCCTAATCATGGGTAAACCCATGGGTTGACATCCCAGAACCCTAATACAAAAACCCTAATCAACCCCATACTAGGTCCACAAAGCCCAAAAAACAAGTGATATCCACGATCTCAACTCCGCCTGGACGCTCCATCTTCAATCACTGAGTCGAAGTCCAAAAAGTGGTCAAACCTGACCAAGATTTCCTCAAAACTTGGTCGAGGGCCAACAGACCCCCAAAACTCACCTATAACTCGTCCCAAGTCACTGCAAGACTGAACCTTCTGTATCACTTCGATTGTAAACTACGTGGAGAAGCATGTTATTTCTACTCTGTGCCTTCCCATGTTGTGCAGACTGTCTTTTCTATGTCTAATACCTATTTTCAAATGCACCTTGTACCTAGACCCTTCTACTCTACACCAGGAGAATTTTTTTGTGCTCACAGGCTTTGTTAGTGAATCTGCAACATTCTTCAAAGTGTCAACCTTTTCCAGCAACACCTTCTTTTCTTCAACCATGTTTCTCACAAAGTGACACTAAACATCAATATTCTTTGTCTTCGAATGATAAGTTGGGTTCTTTGCCAAGAATATTTCACTCTGACTATCACAATATAATATCATTGCTTGTTGTAGCAACCCAATACCTGAACACAATCTCTGTAACCATACTGCTTCCTTGATTGCATGAGTGGATGCAATGTATTCAACTTCTGTTGTTGAGAGTGCCACTACATCTTGTATTTTTCCCATCCAATTGATTTCTCCTCCAAACAGGTTAAACACATACCCACTTGTAGATATTCTGCGATCCAAATCTCCAGCCCAGTCTGCATCAACAAAGCCATGTATCTCCACCACTCTATTCAATCCTAGTCTTCCTTGGTAGAAAAATCCATAATTGGTAGTGCCACACAAATACCTGAAGACCCTCTTTACTGATGTCCAATGCTCCTTCCCTAGTTTTGACATATACCTGCTCAAAA
>JASDQU010103612.1:135925-147850 GCA_032191745.1 Picea mariana
GGGACACTAATCTGTAGATAAATTTACACCTATAGGAATAGGAACCTTAACCAGTTTATGTCCATGCATATCAAACCTCTGTAATATTGTCTCAACATATTTTCTCTGATTCAACCATAGTTTCATGTTTGCACGATCTCTTTTAATCTCCATTCCTAGAATGAATTTAGCAACACCGAGATCCTGCGTGTCAAATTTGGAGGATAGATGTGATTTCACCTCCTTGATAACATCCATGTTATTTCCTACTAGCAGCATGTCATCAACATACAACACTACATAAATGAAGTGATTACCAACCTGCTTGGAATATGCACAGTGATCATCCATTCTTCTCACAAATCCCAATCTAAGGATGTATGTGTCAAACTTTTGGTACCACATCCTAGGTGATTGCTTCAGACCATATAGTGACTTCTTTAGCTTACAGACCAACTCTTTCTTTCCCTTCACTACAAATCCTTCTGGTCGCTTCATGTGGATTTCATCTTCCAGATCCCCATGTAGGAATGTTGTCTTCACATCCATCTATTCCACTTCAAGATCAAAAGCAACAACAATAGATAAAAGAAATCTAATAGAATTTAACTTGGCAACAAGAGAAAAAATCTCACCAAAGTCAATTCCCTCTACCTGGGAATAACCTCTTGCTACTAACCGAGCTTTGTATTTATCCACTTTTCCTTCTGCATTAAACTTCTTCTTAAACAACAATTTTCTACCAACGTATTTTCTTCCAGCTAGCAACTCAACTATATCCCATGCCTCATTCTTATTCGAGGCATCCATTTCTTCAACCATGGCCTTCTTCCATAGTTTACTATCCTCTGAATTCACTACTTCCCTAACAATTTTGGGATCATCATCAATAATAGATAAAGCAAAATTAGAATGAAAATCAGGTGGACTATACTTTTCTAGTTTCCTTCTTTCCCTCACTAATCTCCTCAATACCGAGGTATGAGGTTCTTCTTCTTTTGCTTCATCTTCTTCAGATGATTCATATTTTGCATCATCCAAATCAAACTCTATTTTCTCAGGTTCTTCTGTCCTTGGTAGGAATTCCTATTTGGAAACATCTTTTACCTCTCTAAAAACAACATCTCAACTATAAACAGTATTTTTATTTTCTGGGTTCCAAAGCTTATAACCTTTCACACCATATTTATAACCAATAAAGAAACACTTTTCAGCTTTTTTATCCAGCTTACTCCTATTTTCCTTTGGAACATGCACATAAGCATCACAACCAAATACTCTAAGATATTCAAGAGAGGGTTTCTTTCCATTCCATACCTCAAGTGGAGTTTTATCATCCAGCGCTGATGAGGGTGATCAATTGACCAGGTAACATGTTCTACCCACTGCTTCTGCCCAAAATTCTTGTTCTAAATCGACATCGTTGAGCATGCTCCTTGATTTTTCCATCAGTGTCATGTTCATCCTTTCTGCAACTCCATTTTTCTGAGGTGTATATGGAGTAGTCTTTTGCCTTGCTATACCACACTTCTTACATAATTTTTCAAATTCATTTCCGCGGAATTCTCCACCATTATATCTCCTCAATACCTTTATTTTCTTCTCTATCTGAGTTTCTATCAGAGCCTTAAACTCTTTAAATTTATCAAATACCTCAGATTTATTTCTAAGAAAATAAATCCATGTTTCGCTTTAGAAATCATCTATGAATGGAACATAATACATATATTTACCTAGTGATGGAACAGGCACAGGTCCAAACACATCACTGTGTATCAACTCTAAGATCCCATTTTCTCTTGTAGCACCAGATGGAAATATTACTCGATTATGTTTTCCATATATGAAATGTTCACATAAATTAAAATCCAGAGTGCAATTAGACATACCTTCAACCATACCTTTACCATGTAGTGTTTGAAGGCCCTTTTCTCCAATATGCCCCATTCTTTGATGCCACAGCATGGTCTTCTTTCTAGAGACAAGATTGGTCTTGTCTTCTTTAGTTCTCTGCTCAGGGACAACAGAATTGTTACACCCATTAGTATAATTTTGTCCCATCAACTTGTATAGAGTTCCACATCGAACGCCCCTCATCAACACCATTTCTCCTCATACCATCTTGCAAGTGCCCTTTCCCAATACAGTATCCAATACTACATCATCCAACTTGCTTACAGATATTAGGATCCTGGATAGTTTTGGTATGTGAAGAACCACAAGGAGAGTTATAATCCTTCCATCTTTTAGCAGCAACTTAACCCTTCCACGTCCCATGATTTTGGTTGTCGAGACATCTCCTAGGAATACATCACCACCATCGCATTTTTCATATTCATAGAATCACTCCCTGTGAGGATTCATATGGTATGACACACCTGAGTCGATCAACAATATATCACGGTCTACATGTGTACCTGTAGATGCCAGGTAAACATCACCTCCTTCTTCAGTGGATGTTTTCACCTCTGTGGAAGAGGTACTATCAGATCCCTTTGGTTTATCAACCTTCTTAGACTTGCAATCTTTCTTATAATTCCCTATTTTACCACACTTCCAACATTTTCTCGAAGATTTTCCTGGAGACTTAGATATACCTATAGATTTAGATATCTGCCCCCCCCCCCAAAGACTTACTAGGATTCTTTTCTTGAGTATGACTTCTTACAAATAAATAATCCTCTTACAACCATTATTGATTGTGCTTCCCAACAACTTTTATAGAGTTCCATTCTGAAATCCCCTTATCAACACCATTTCTCCTCAAAACATTTTATAGGTTTCATTCTCAAACACAATATATACACTTACATGACTCATATTACTTATAGATATCAAGTTTCTAACTAGCTCTAGAATGTGCAAAACCCTAGGGAGTATTCAGATCCTTCCATCCTTGAGCTACAACTTGACCTTTCATCATTCTATGATTCTAGTTGTTGAGTCATATCCTAGGAAAACATCACCTCCATTATACTTTTCATATTCATAAAATCACTCATTGTGAGGAGTCATTTGAAAATAAGCACTTGAATTGATCATCCATACATCATTATCTTCATGTGTTCTTGAAGAACCCAAGTACACATCACATCCTTCCTCTGAGGAGGCTTTCCCTTCTATGAAAGGAACATCATTAGATCCATTCTCTCTCTCAACAGCTTTTGATCTATAATCCTTCTTGAAATTCCCAACTTTACCACATTTCCAACATCTCTTTAAGGATTTTTCTAGAGATTTACATCTACCTCTAGATTTAGATCCCCCACTGGATGAATTGTTTTTACTTCTATACAAGGAACATCCTCTTACAAATGAGCCATATGTTCTCTAACTATCCATAGTTTCCCACCTAATTTCTTTGAATATCAAGGATGAAAACACATCATCAAATGTTAATCTAGTTGTATCACTCCTAATAGCTACAACCAAAATATCCCATGAATATGGAAAAGAAAATAGTAAATTGATGCACTTATGTTCATCAGAAATTTTAATATCAACTGACAACAACCGAGTTACCACAATGTTAAAGGAATTTAGATACTTTGTAATGAAGTCTCCATCATTCATCCTTAGAAGATACATCTTATCTCAAAGGAAAACTTTGTTTACCGGGTACTTGGACTGATACAAAGTCCCTAACTTATCCCATAATTCCTTGGCTATAGCTTCTTCTAAGTCATTTAGTAGCACTAAATCTGAAAGGCAAGACTAAATTGTACTATTTTCCTTCCTCTCCAAATTTTTCCAATCTTCTATCGACATACCTAAAGGTGCAGTACCAAGATCCATAGCAACCCATTATTCTCTTTCTACAAGAAGGTCCTCCATATTGAGCTTCCATAGCTCAGAGCTTTTCCCATTAAATATATCAATCTCGGTTTTAGAATTGCTTACCATTCTCTTTTAACATAAGAATCACCAATGCAAATCTCCCACTAAAACTAGGTTTATCACATATCCAAGATAAACTTTCTCTATCAAAAATAGCCAAACCCTTAACAATAAGGAACCCCCATGAAGCAAAAAACCTCGGTTTGATACCAAATATAATTTTTAAACCTGGAAACTGAAACAATGCATATATATTCTTAAGGGAAAAAGAACAATCAATGGCATACACAATACACAAAGATTTACCCTGGAAACCCTTAATCGAGAAAACCAAAAAAACTTAGAGCCACACCTCTCTCTTTTTTGTATTATATTAACTTCACCATTGCAATACAATATATAGGCGTTGTTGGCACAAGGCAGACCCAGGGTTCAATGCTCAAGAGTGCACCAACAAAACCCTAACTACCATCCCTTTCAACAACACCTGCGAAGAAGATGAAGTCTTGCCCGAGGTAGAGGTAGGGGTGGTTGCAGGACTTAGATGTCTGCAACCTTAGTTGGGACACTAATCTGTGATTATATCTTTTATAGCGAACTTAGCATAGATCATTCATCAATATCTAACCCTTATGGTACTTCGTAGATAGCACAAAGCATCGCAGTGAATACTTATACTAAAGATGATTCAGTACTTAGCCACATAAATATAGGTTAGATTAAACAGATAAATCACTAAGCATCTTATATATAAGATCTAACATTTATTCATATATCATCAGCACAGAGAATAACTAGATCTATTTAATCACATCAAACACTTAGCCAAGAAAGAGATAAACACATTAGGACAAAGTACAGAGCATAATACACACAGTTACTGTGATTCACCCCATCTTGGGGCTACGCCCACAAAGTCTTCTTCTTTATATTATTTTGGTCAAGAAGTTACAACACAGAGCTTCAGTGACCCTTACTTCGCACAGGACAGAAGATCTGCACAGCTCGCTAGATCTTTCTTCCTTGCACTTCGGCACAAAGCTACAACAACTTTCACTTATCTTTTCAATCTCTTTACAATCATGCACATAGCACTTGAAATATACATCTGATCACTTAGATCCAGCTACTAGCACTAAGCCTTTAGCTATACATCACATAAATGTACTACTACTTCTTCTTCTCCTCTTACTTTCATTTCCTAATTATCTATTTATAGATTACAAAATGGACCTAAGCATGGGTAAACCCATGGGCCGACATCCCTTTCCCGTTACATCAACCCAAAACCCTAAAATGGACCCAAAAATAGGTCTTGCTTCCTTAATTTATGCTTCGCGTTGCACTCCATCTTTGGTAAGCTGCCGCAGTCCCAAAAACGGTCAAATACAACCAAGTATTCTTCCCAACTTGGTTAAGGGCCAACAGGCCCCCAACACTCACCTATGACTCATCCCAAGTCACTCAGGTCTGATCAATTATGCTTCGAACACCTCGAGCTTGGCTTGAGCTGCTTCGACCTACTGCAGTGTGACAACCTCTTGCTCAGTAAATTCTTGGATTACTATGTCATTGAGCGGTCCTTCCAGGTGTTGTTCTATAGTGATGACAACATGTTCGAGTTTATCTCCTTGGCTTTCAAGTTCAGTGAACAGTTGGCATGCCTTCTCTTGGAGTGGTTGAATTCATTGAGAGACTTCCATCACTTTACTTTGCAGTGTGTGTACCTATTGTTGGGTTGTGCGTTGTTCTGCGAATCTCTTCATTCTTTCAACTGGGGTCACGGACTGTAGCTGCACTTGTATCACATCTGTATGTTTCTTTGCTTCTTGGATTTGTGCCTCCAATGTCTACAATTATGGATTCTCTGCAAGGGTTGCATAAGTCCAGGTGCTTCTATTGCTTAGCTACTTACATTCCAAAGCCAAGGTTTTTAATTGGTCAACTGCTCTTCGAGCAATGGCCTCTCTTAGATCTCTTATTTCTTGGGTTGTCTCAGGCACGGTGCGGAGCTCCAGATCTATGATGCATTGTTGAAGTTGTTGGATTACTTCTTCCAGTTGGGTCACCTGTTGTTGGAGACAGTCTTCCATCTTGACTTCTATGACCATCACAGAGCGAAGTGCTTTGTGAACTCTTTGTTGTACTTCAAGTTGCTCTGCTAGCAACTGGTCCTTAATCTGTTGTAACTGTTCTTTTTCCTCCTCCCACTTCACTTGTAAGGAATGCTGCTCTTGTTCTTCCTTCCTATGTTGTTCTCTATGTGCTCTCTGTTCTTGTGCCAAAGCCTGGGTGTCTTGCATGATGTCTTCTTGAGCTTATCGAAGGCGATCTTTGACTTTATCAGCGATCTGGCGTAATTGAGTGGGCTCATCGCATGTTCCTGGTGTTTCCATTGTTAAGGGTGTTGTAGAAACTGCTTGGCTGGACTGGAGTGCCTGCTGCACTTCTTTGAGTTCGTCCATGATCCAGATGAATATCTCCTCCTACTTTTCTTCTTGCTTTTATGCGAGCTCTAATGAAACATCATTCAGTGTGGAAATTAAGAAGTTGAAATCATCCGGGGTAAGGGTAGCTTTAAGCGTGGTCCGTGTGGCCTTAGATTTCTTTCGAGATGAGGGATTTGGTGGGGTAATATTCCTTTTCTTGGAGCGATCCTCCACCTCTCTAGGCGAAGTAACCTCGCCTTTATTTTTCTCAACTTCTGTGCCACCTAGTTCTTCACCATCACCTCCCTTCGCAGGTGAGATCGAAGTAGTATTTGTGGATGTGCTCTGGATATCTTGAACTTCCACATCCTTCTTATTCTTGCACGGTCCAGGTGCATCCAGCATAGCTTTAGGGCTATCCACATCGGAAATGTCTGCGGGGTCTGCTGCAACAAGGAGGTCTGCCGACCCTTCCTTGGTAATCTCCTCCAAGTCATCTTCTGTCAGCTTGTAATATGACTGGAGTTGTTGTTTGTGCTCATCTGCGCGCGTTGTGATATAGGTGAAGTGATGGAATGCGTTAAATTTCATCAAAGGTATAAACCTATGAAGTGTGTTGGGTGTGATGCATGGTGTATATTGGATTTAATTCTTCAATTGAGTGTAGTAAGCGTGGAAGATAGTGTTGGACTTCCACTGCTTGTTCATGTCATTGAAGTACCATAGTGTACAGAACTTCGCGGCCAGTGGTTCGAAGGATTCGATCTCCAAAAAATTGGCTCCCTCTAGCAGTTCCCAAGTGATGAAAGTGATGATTATGAGAAACCAACTAAAGTGGAACTCATACCCTTGGTCTTGCACTTGTCTACAGTCAAGATCTAGCTGATTTATAAGGTACTTTTCCCAGTTCATTTGTAGTCCCTCCGCGCACTTCCTTGTGAGGTCAACTACAAATCTGGTCACCTATGTGGGTCTGTTTTTACGGACTAACTTCCCTACGATCAGCTAGCAACCAAAGCACACTGCTACATTTTTAATGGAGGCTACCTTGTAACCTCGCGTGCCCTTCTCTATATTGCCATATGTGTCTTTTATTCATTGGGCGAGAGTGCGATCTGCGGTCTTTCCAGGGTAAAACTCCTGTGGGTCAAGCCCCTGCATGTTTAGCCTAGTGATCTGATTGATCAGAATCGGATCCACAGTGATGCGGCAGTCCAACCATAGGTATCATTTTTGGTAGTAGGACAACAACAACCTGATGCATGCATTTACTTCTTGATGCCTCCTGAAATGTGGAATCATCATTACGTTGAGGAGATTTGACCGTGCGAGGTTGTGGGTCCATTGATGAGGGACAATCTTTGGGTTCTTCCCTTTTGTGATAGTTAAGTATTTGTGCGGGGCTAGCATACTGTAAACCTTGCAATCTCCAAGGTTGAAATCACTAAATTTCAGCATTGTGAGCTTATCTTGGTCATCATGAATTGCACGCGCCCCTTTCGGGAGGTATGCAGTGACCACAACATAGTCGAAGTCTCTGGGTACAATGTCTCAATTCACTATTCCGCTTAGTGGTGGGATATATTTAGGAAAGATACATGGGATCATCTTCACAGTGGCAAAGTCATTTCCAAGCTTAGATCGTCTTTCCGAAGGCAGTCGAGATGGTCCTGCATGAGCAGTAGAGGAGAAAGCTGGCAATGCTCCCGAGGATGATGCTTGTACACCTGTAGACATTCTGTGCTCTGACATGACTCTCTCATTCATTAAGTCAATTAGAACTTCTTCAACAATTTTCTTGGCAACGCTAAGCTCGTCCGACATACAAACTTGGGTTAGCTAGCTCGAGTGCGAAAGAAATTCAGAGACTACAGTGAATAGTATGGGAACAAGGCAATGATCTATAGGTAAGTTAATATCAGGTTTCATGCTCAAATTCTCACTTAGAAAAAAGTATTCTAGGTGTGTGGTGCGACGGATTAAGTAGGAAAACTTAACAACGGTCTACTTGCAACGGGTATGAGGCCCTCATTAACTCTGTTCTATCCGTTTTGGTGTTGTCCAATGGTCTAGTGGGAACCCAAAACTGCTTTTTGACCCGTTCGAAGCAGAATTCGAATGGTTATATCGGTCCAACGTCTATATTGACTCGTCATGGCGGAGTGCCAGATGTTGTTGTTCTGATATCCTGGCGAAGTTCCAATTCTGCAATTTTTTTGTCTGCGAAGTTTCGTCTAGAACTTCTTGTAACCTTGTAGTGTTATCCCTTTTCTTTCTTAAATTTCTAGCCTTCTTCCTCGTGAACTTCATCTCAGTAATGATTTTACCATCCTGATGCTTATCTTCTGTGGTCTTATTTACTTCTCCCTGTTGAAAGTCTTTCCTAGGGTTCTTGGATAATACTTCTTCCATATCAAAAATAGGTAACTCAATCTTCTATGGATCCTTGAGTGTTCTCTTAGCCTCAACATCGGAGTTTCTGGTATTAAATATCTACGATGTACTCCTCTTTTCTTCAATCAAGTGCACGATCCTTCTAGTCATAAAGTATTTTAACTCTTTCTTCTTCCTCTTTTTGTCTGGCTTGTTCTCTATCAATCCAAGGTTTTCCTATGAGCATGGTAAATGAGGTGTTGTCTTCAACAAATTTAATATTCTCAAAGTCTTCCTCTGTCGAAGTTTCATTGACAGTCATAGGTATCTGGGCGAGCCTTCCACATAGGTTTATTATCTTTCCTCTGAATAAACTTGTTCCTCTTAGGGAAGGGATCATGGCAGGCTTTCCTATATCTTCCCAAGTTCTTTCTGGCATAATTTTCACTTGTGTTTCTTCATCAAGAGTACAGTCAATGTTGAAGTCTCATATTCTTGCTTCGACTTGTTGTTTTTCTTTTAAGATCTATGATATCCTAACATGTTGGTGATCATTCAAGGTGTCTTTCATCTGTAGCAATACCTTTTCTAATTCTTTTTGAGTTTCTACTATCTGTGGATCTGCCTTAAGGTTTTCTTCACTTGGATTCATTCCTTCAAGCTTGGCAATCATTCTAGGGAAATCCAATACTTCATGGTCCAAAGCCTTGCAATAGAGACAACTAGGTCTTCCACTAGGGCATTCCTTAGCAAGATATCTCGGTCTTCTGCAACTGTAACAGAGGGTTAATCCTCTCTTTCTTTTAAATGTTCCCCGGCCTCTTCTGTACTGCGCACTACGGTTATGGTAGCTAGCCTGCAAAAATTTCTTTCGAGGATCCTGCATCTGCTTGTTAGTCCAAACATTCCTTTTATGCATAGGTATAACATATCTATCAGATCTATTCATATCAAACTTTCTTTCATCTATCAGAGCCCTAGTTTCCAAGCTAGGATAGAATCTATCAAACATACCTAGATCCATACTAAAAAAATTTCACTTATTTTACTTTTGCAGAGCACAAATATTTCCAATTTTTTTTTTGTTTTTTACTATTCTTACCTTTATTAGAACATAGAACTTACAGATCTTACCTCTTTTCTGCAGATCTGACCTCTTTTCTTCATATTTGACCTTTCTCTTTCAGATATTTCCACTTTTACTTTTCTTAGAGCACAAAGCATTCAGATCTCACTTATTTTCTTTGGTATCAACCTCTTTCTTGCAGATCTGACCTCTTTCCTTCAGATCTGACCTCTTTTTCTCGACACAAATCTTTGTAGTTCAAGTAGAATACAGTGCACTAGGGCAGTAGATCTACGCACAAATATTTTTCTTCTTTAGTTCCCAGCAATCACAGTTCCAAGTCCCAACAACAAAACCATTTGTTGGCACAGGGAAGACCTAGGGTTCAACACTCAAGAGCGCACCAACAAAACTCTAACTACCATCCCTTTCAACAACACCTGCGAAGCAGATGAAGTCTCACCCGAGGTAGAGGTAGGGGTGGTTTTGGGACTCAGATGTCTGCAACCTTAGCTAGGACATTGATCTGTGATTATATCTTTTACAAGGCACTTAGCATAGATCATTCATCAATATCTAACCCTTATGGTACTTCGTAGATAACACAAAGCATCGTAGTGAATACCTATACTAAATATGATTCAGTACTTAGCCACATAAATATAGGTTAGATTCCTTGCACTTCGGCACAAAGATACAACAACTTGCACTTAGCTTTTCAATCTCTTTACAATCATGCACATAGCACTTCCAATATACATCCGATCACTCAGATCTAGCTACTAGCACTAAGCCTTTAGCTATACATCACATAGATGTACTACTACTTCTTCTTCTCCTCTTACTTACATTGCCTAATTATCTATTTATATATTACAAAATGGGCCTAAGCATGGGTAAAACCATGGGCTGACATCCCTTTCTCGTTACATCAACCCAAAACCCTAAAATGGAACCAAAAATAGGCCTTGCTTCCTTAATCTCCGCTTCACGTTGCGCTCCATCTTTGGCAAGTTGTCGCAGTCCCAAAAATGGTCAAATACAACCAAGTATTCTTCACAACTTGGTCAAGGGAAAACAGGCATTATGTGGCATCCTAAACCTTAATCCATTTACCTGGATTAAATTACAACTCTAGTTCCTTTACTATAATGAGATTACATGCATAGCATGGAGAATAGCCATGCAAACACATGCATAACTTGTAGAGATCCATGAAAACACATGTAAGAGAATGAAAATAATATATGCATGTGCCATGCAAAGAACATAGTCATGATGTAAGTTTTAAACCTGTGAAGTAAATCAATGCATACAGATTCTTAAGAAAAATAGAAATTAATCAATGGCTCATACACATAGTACACAAATATTTACACTAGAAACTCTTAACCGGGAGAAAACTAGCCTTCCTTGGTGTTGCACCTTTCAACTCTTCATTGTATTAATTTCACCATTCACCATACAATATATATGTTGYTTTAGGTATTTTGTAGCTACCAAAACCCTAATCCCTTAATCCAGGATTAATTTAGAAAACCTCTAAAAATAACAAAATCCGCTAAAATAGAAAAAAAGGCCCAAAGTTGGGATCGTCAGATGTAGTTTTTGAATCTGACGTGCCCACACACACACATGCAATGAATATAACACATACCCAACATTCTCCCACTTGTTGTTTTCTTTGTATACATGGTTCCACAAGATTATATAGTCAATAATCCAGGGCAGCAATGCCCCTTGTTACTCTATGTTAGCACAGGGGCAGACCCAGGGTTCAACGCTTCGACAATGCGCCAACAAAACCCTAACTACTGGCCCTTTCGGAAACGCCTGTGAAACAAGAGGAGTCTCACTCGAGTTAGAGGAAGGGGGTTACAAGAATCAGGTGTCTATAACTAAGCTAGGACATTGATCTGTGATTATAACACTTTGCAAAGTACTTAGAATATAACATGCATTAACTTATCACTTTATTCACATCACAGAACAAACCCTAAGGATAGATTGGCACAGTAACAATGACAAAATACACATCACACTTATCATCATAAGTTAGATCTATCACATTCAACATAAATAAATCACTAAGCATCCATAGATCTATCTATCACATATAACAACTAATGCACTAAGAACATTCACAACATAAACATCATAGCACAAAGAAAACCATCAACACATGATATGCGTGGTTCACCCCAGTGTGGGGCTACGTCCACAAACTGCTTCTTCTTCTTT
>JASDQU010103613.1:0-12723 GCA_032191745.1 Picea mariana
ACAACCAAATGACGAATCCCAAGAGAAATAGCATCAACCAATAATTCAACCACGGCACTATACTCTGTGATATTGTTGGTTGCTCAGCCAAGACATATACCTCGTAGAGATATGAGTTTGTTTGTCGGGGCATAGATTGCCCATGCAGTGGAAGCTAGGTTCCGAGTACTATGGCTAGCACCGTCGGCGAAGCCAATATAAGGTAGAGAATACTTCGACATCTGACAATCAAACACAACGTCACGTAAGGGAAGAGACCAAATAACGCCAAAAGCAAAACTAAAGTAACACACACACTCAGTATGATACATAAAATACAAGCACTCATGCACAAATAACTTATGCATAGTACTTCTTTAAGTACAACCCATTCCTGGGTTCACTCAAAGGTACACCATCATAATCCACTAGTTCATATGCTCCTTTATCCAAAACTTTGCTGACAATATAGGGACCATGCCACATAGGTTCAAATTTCCCAGCTCCTAGGACATCTTTATCTTGTTCATACAGAAGAACAAGATCACCTTCAGAGAAAACATGAGGCTTGACATGCTTGTCATATTGTTCCTTAACGCGTTTCTTTTGGGCTTCTATTACCAAAGTGGCATCATGTTGGGTCTCATCTAATCGCATCAAATACAACAGACGTTCCTCTTCTGCAGAAGTATTGGGTAAGAGATCTACGGCTAGCTTCAAAGAAGGTAATTCGCATTCTATCAGTAGAATGGATTCCATGCCATAAACTAAACAAAAGGTTGTAAATCCCGTGGTGGATTTAACAGATGTTCGATACGCCCACAATGTTGAAAACAACATTGTGTGCCAGCTCGTCTTGTGTATTCCTATCATCCGTCGAATCATAGTTATGAGAACCTTATTGATAGCTTTGACTTGGCCATTAGCCTGTGGATAATAAGGTGTTGAGTTGTCATGATGAAGGCCCAACTTCTCTGTAAGTTATGACATCATATAATTCCTAAAATGACTACCGTGATCGGTAACGATAGCCTGCAAAACACCAAAACGAGTGATGACATGGTTGAAGAGAAATAATGCTGCAGTCTTCCCAGTATTATCGAATGTCGGCATTGCCTCGGCCCACTTTGTGAAATAATCAACAGCTACAATAATATAACCATGCCCCCCGGCCAAGTGAGGGTGACATGTCATGAAATCAATGCCCCATTTAGCAAAAGGACCTACTGAGACTACAAGATGAAGGGGAGCAGGATGCGACCGAATCTTCTGTCGATNTCTTCTGTTGATAGGTCTGGTAGGCATGACACTTCTAGACAACAGTAATGTAGTCATGGAACAGAGAAGGCCAAAAGTATCCTGCACATAAGATCTTCTGGGCAGTAGCATACCCAGACATATGACCACCACATGCTCCTGAATGGCAGTCATTCAAAGCTTTCTCAACAACGTCGAAAGACAGAGTCAATGCCTCGACGGTAAAGAGTATCGTCGAGGATAATGTATTGGCGGGCCTGATAACGTATACGACGTCGTTCATTACTGGACAAAGAAGGCCGGAAAGTTTGAGTTTGGAGATATATAATGATATCTCCGTACCACATATTGTCAGTACTGATAAGGAAAAGTGATTCGTCAGGTAACGAACCAACTGCTACACTTTTCGTGGAAGAGTGGGGGAAATCACAAATTAACTCAGTAAAAACTAGCGATTTCTTCAACATGGCATGATCGAATTCCAAGTCGAACTCCTAGAGAATGACTATCCATTTGGAGTACTTTCCCCCCAGCAATTGACGTGTCAATATGTGTTGCATGGGGTTACAATGTGAAATCACAGTAGTTTTTATGGACAGAATATAATGACGAAATCATTGGACTGCTTGAATAGCAGCCAAAGCCAGTTTCTCGACATGTTGTTACTTGACTTCTGTTGATGATAGAATTTTACTCAAGTAATATATAACATGTTCATTGTGGTTATCATCCTCTTGAACCAGAACCATGCCGATGGTATACTCAGACACAGCCAGATAAAGAAAGTAATCCCGACTATAATCAGGAGGAAAAAGTAGAGGAGCTTTTGTAAGGGACAACTTTAAAGCCTCGAAAGTGTTGTTGGCAACTTTATCCCAAACAAACTCAGAACCTTTCTTTAAAAGACGTGTGAAACCACGAGTAATCTCGGCATAATTCGGGATGAAATGACGAAGAAAGTTTTCTTTCCCCTACAAACTTTGTAACTGGCGCAATGAAGAAGGATGAGGAAGATTGAGGATCGCCTCAACCTTAATGGGATCTACCTAGATCCCCTGACGTGAAACAATGAAACCGAGAAGACGGCTATACTCGACGCAAAAAACACACTTATGTGGATTTAGACGAATGCGATAAAACTGACAACGAACGAAAATTGCTCGGAGATGAGTAGGGTGATCTGGCAAATCGTCCAAATAAGGTTGAACGATATGTTTTATATCGTGAAATGCATAAGACATCGCACGCTGAAACGTGGCACCTGCGTTCTTCAAACCGAACGGAATTTTTCTGTAGGCAAAAGTACCCCAAGGACAAATAAACGCAGTTTTATGTTGGTCCTCAAGAGCGATGTTAATTTGGTTGTAACCGGAAAATCCATCCATGAGGGAAAAGATTTTGCTACCGGCACAGTCATCGACGATCTGGTTGACAAAAGGGGTCGGAAAGTTGTCCTTAGGACAGGCTTTGTTAATATCCTGATAATCGACACAAACATGTATACTTCCACCTTTCTTATCAATCGGCACTGGGTTGGAAACCCATTCTGTCAAAGCCACGGGGTAAATAAAACCGGCTTTAAGAAGTTTTTCAACTTCGAGTTTAATGGCTGTTGCTTTACGTGGATGGATAGGACGGAGGCGCTGCTGTACTGGTTTAGCTCCAGGGTACGTTTTAATCTCATGCACAATGATAGACGGGTCGATACCTGGCATATCTTCGTAACTCTAGGAAAAAACATCACGAAATTCCTTGAATAAAGCAATATAGGTGACAATTTCCTCTGGAGAACACGAAGCTCCAATGTGAACGTTTTCAACTATTCCAGGTTTCACTGAAATATCATTAGGAATCGTAGGAGAAATATTACTTAGGTTCCCTTCTGCAAACACATCACGTGTAGATCCGAGAATGGTCATTGTGACAACAATGGTCGATGGAGTCGAAATCCACTGGTAGTTTTCCAGAGTGTGTTGTTCCAGAAACAGTATGGAACGATGATGCCCATTGTCCCAAGGCATATCGGCCATGACAGACATGATCATCTCATCAGTGGGAAAAACGACACGGAAAGGATCAGGAGACAAATCCTCCGGAGAGGATGTAGAAGATGTTGTCGATTGAATCGTGTGATAAGCAGACTCAATCAGACTTAACGGCATAACGTCGTCGAAACGAGCATGATCTCCAGGATCAGGGACTATCCAAGGGTCAAAAGACACTGGAAGTTCATAAGGAACGACGAAGATCATGTTAATTGAAGCAACTGTCGGGCGTAGAATATCGGGTGGTGGCGGTATGGGAAAAGTACCCATTAATGAAGAGTCTTTTAAAAGATCGACTCCAACATTCTCGTAACCCGACAGGGTTTTAGCTATGAACGGTACGTTCCCCGTGCGAGTATCGGAATTAAAGAAGGAAAGTTGATCAACTGTAACAACTTTTTCCTGGTGAGGAAATCGTAAGACACAGAAAAGCGTTGACACAACAATGCGCATAGAATCTACCCAGCTACGTCCAAGAAGAAGATTGTAATCTAAGGGAGAGTCAAAAACTTCCACTTCAACTTGGACGGTCTTACCTTCCAAAGTGACAGGCAATGAGGAAAGAACGTCGTAAGGCTTAAAACTAGAGCCATTAAAGGCTTTCAGAGTATTCTGTGATTCCGTTAACGGAGGAGAGCCAATGGATTTCCAACAAGTAAGAGACATTACACACGTAGAGGCCCCCTCATCAACAACTGTCCGACAAATGCTCTTGTCGGCGACAATAACTTGTATCTGAAAAGCAAGATGAGCGGGCAACCTTGGAACATGTTCGTCCAAGTCAAAGACTATCAAATTCGAATCTGTAGGATCGATTCCACCTATGGATTTCAACAGGGCCCTTCGTTGTGCAGGACAAGACTGAAGGACCTCAAGGGCAGACATCACTGAAGGCGCTTGGGTCAGGTCTTCCACAATACTGTAGTTCTRGGCCGCACGAGCRTGAGGATTGAATGTCGACTTGTGAACAACACCCTTAGGGGGTCGTAGGACTATATCAAGACTCGGTCTTTTGAGATAAAGAGGACCGTGCATAGGTGGATTTGGTGGAGAAGCTTGTACCAGATCAGGAGGTAAAGTGTCAACCTTCTCCTTAGAAGGAGTATAGTCTTTAGCTCTAGTTGCGATTGCAATGTCATTCTTCTTAGAATCACTAGAGCACATCAAAACATATGATGTGGAGGAAGTATACGGTTGGTCATGGATGACCAACGAGGCCTATTGCTGAGACGGGAAAGGTTGAGACAAGACCGCCAGTGTGGGTGGTTTGGGTGTTCCTTGAAGGAACTTAGAGACTTCGGCACGTCTAGGACAATCCTTTGTATAATGATCTTCACCACAGATAAGACAAGGGTAGCGCGGTTTGCGTTTATCCCGCTCTTCAACAGGAGCATTTGTATTTGGTTCGGTTGGATTATTATTTTTACCCCCCTTATTCTTTCCTCTCCCTTTCTTTGATTTATTCTTTCCAGTTGGTGTAGATTGAACAACGTTCACTTCTGAGGTTTTACCGGTGGGAGGAGTAGGAGACAGGACATTCTGAACATTAGAAGAGGTGGGTTTAGGGTTTGTGGTTGAAACAGAATGTGAGTGGGTATGAGTAGTCCCAATCACACCATCAGCTGCATGCGAGGCAGTTGGAGTAGTTGAAGCACTGGAAGTACCAGGACGGGGTAGGTCAGGTAACAAATCATACAATGTTCCCATTTGCGAATAAACGAGATCAATATACTGAGCATGACTTATAGACTTCTCCTCCATAACAACACCACCCATGGAGATTTCTTTACCAATCTCGTTCACAAAAGATTTCGTGAACCACTCAACCAGTAACTGATCAGGGAGCTCAAGCTTGATGAGACGTCGTCGTCATCTCCACTCATGAATATGATCCAAGATATGAGTGCCTTTGGATTGTTTAAAAGAAGTTAAAATCTCAATCCCAGTATCATATCGGATCGGTAACTGGTAGTGTGTAAGAAAATCCATAGATAGGGTGTTAAAATCGGAGAAGAAACCTCGTGGTAATTCAATGTACCACTTTGCAGCGGAACCAGTAAGAGTTCTTTGAAAAAGATGAAGACGAATGGATTCATCCATCAGAGAGTTGGATGAACACCATAAGTGAAAAGTTATGACATGATTATTTGGGTCCTCTCCCGGCTTGCCATCAAATTTCGGGATATCCCATGGAAGTTTGGCAGGGATAGCAGGCCATTGAGGAGAGTGACGGATAGGATCATTCAAGATCCTAGACAAATCTGACAAGTCCAAGGTAGCAAGGAACGACAACTATCAGTTTACTTGTGGGTACTGGTGGCTTTGGGGTGGAAGCCCCATCAGCAAACCAGTAGGAGCATAAGAAAACTGTCCGTAGAGGGAAGCTTCGGGTTGGTTCGGTGGTGGCTGGATAGGGTAGTAGCCCCAAGGATTGTAACCTTGAGTTTGGGCAAAGACCTAAGGTTGAGAAGTCTGACTTGAACCCCAAATAGGATTAGTCACACATGGATATGGTTGACCTACAGGGGGGAATGTTGCTTTCCCCCCAGCAAGAGGTACATTTTGTAAAAGTTGTTGCCAATACTGGACCAACGCGGGAGGTATGTTTTGTCCAAAGGGTGAGGTTGGACTGCCTGCCGTAGGTACAGTTCCCCCTGGAAGTTGTGTGCCAACCGTAGGTTGGACAGTAATTGGGTTGTGTCCGGGAAAAGGAAACGGAACCGTACCACCCTATCCACCAACAAGAATCTGTACATTTGGTGCAACATTCGAGATAGTTGTAGTGATCGGGACAGTGCCAGTAGGGTTAGGATTGCCAAAAAATTGAGAAGGGAGTGTCGGGATGAAACCGGGAATAGGATGCCCAGGAAACTGAGGACCACCTGGTGAACCAGCTGGGGTTTGTGGAGGTGTTGGATGAGGAACATTCAATGAAGGATTCAGCGCGTGGTAACCAGGGGGTAAATTTGGGTTAACCTCAGGAGTTCGTTGGGTATTAATAGGGGCAAGAGTAGTTGTCGGAATCTCAGTTGGGACACCCGTAGTAATTGCGAGATGGGCCATGTCGGGAGGAAGAACAAACCGATAAGTTGTAGTCTCCGGTGCACTCTCTGGTTCAGGAGACACAGGAGGGTTGATTTCATAGACAGGAGATGCCTCAGTAGCGAAAAGGACACGTCGAAAATCACCCGACCAAAAAGGATTTTGGCCGACTACACCATGAGAAGGCCCAGTGGTGGATTCAGAGGATGTAACAAGAGTCTCTTCAGAAGGATTGAAGCATCCAACAGGTCGTTCACCACGAAAAATGTGCTAGTTCTCTATAGTATTGGTAATTCAAAAGTCAGCAAGAGGATCAGTGGATTCTACTTGTGGAGGTGGTGTAAAAACTTCTGGGATGTCGCTTATGTCCACGTGTGGTAGAGTAACAGGGGGAATTTCACCCGGACGAGGAGAGTCCTCAGGTGTACCCTCAGGTGTAGTTGTGAGAAATGGTTGTGAAACTTTTAGGTGTTCCGGGGACAAACCTTGCATCCTACGTGAACGTCGTGGGGGAGCAATTGTAAACAAGTAATAAATTCCCCAACGAAAATCCTATGGTCAACTTTGAGAAATAATCAACACACACTAGTAAACAAAAACTAAAAGGCAATCACCAAGCAAACAATACCTTCTAATTTCGGAGCCACTAGTTGGTGATGAAATCCAACGTCGCAACAACGAGATGAGAAGGGGCAGGGCTAAGGTGGAGAAGTTACATTGATGACCTGCTTAACAGACTTACACCCTGGTGCAAGCTCCCACACATAATCGTGGGTATACCCTCCAAGGAGCCCGAGTGAGTTTGATCAACGTCGATTCCAGGTACCGTGAAGACTTTCCTCTCCACAGTCACCTTGGGTAAGAACCTAGAGAGATAGGCCACTAAGGTCACCACTAACAACAGTACAGCCTGGGGGAACATTCGTCAGTCCGATCCACACGCAAGGGCAGGGTATCAAGCCCGAAACCAACTCAAAGTCTTCCACTCATAATTGTGGGTATACCTCGGAGTGATCCCCGTAATACGTGCAATCTCTACACCGATGTCAACAAAGTAGGGTTAGTAACTCTGCCAACACCAATGCGACCTAGTGCTTAACCCTTGTGTTAGAAGGGCGTCCCAGGACAATATGTTGCCAATGGATTTTACACTCCCTAACTCAAGATACTATTGTTTGTTTTCGAGCTTATGGAGAGTGTGTCTCTCTTCCTACTCCAAAGCACTAGCGTAGCTAATATGTTGGTGTAAAGAGCCCTAGAAAAAGTTACTAGATTAATTTTAAGATTACGCAATATTCTTAAAGGCTGTTAATTACTCAAAGGTAACGGAATTGAAACTCATGATATGTGACTCTGACCCAAGTAATGCAAGGACAATGATGAAATATAATATTTTTCATTCCATGAATCCTAGCTATGGGAGAGAGAGAGAATTTTCCGAATCAATCTCAATACTACAATGCAAATGCAATGCTCAATTTCTTTTCATATGTCAATGCAAGTAATCATGTACCAAATAACAATCTCTAAATGTCTTTTTCAATACTTCAATAATCTCTAAAAATTGATTTTCAATGTTTTCAAAATGACAAAAACAAGAACTTGAAAGAAAACATATTGTTCACTTTCCAAGAAGAACTTCGATTAATGAGAAAAGAAAATCAAATCATGAAGAATCGACAATAACAACCCAGCCACTTCTTTCAATGAAAGTAAAAACAAAAACCAAACCAACGAGTCTTCTCAAAGCTAATGAAAAATGTTCTTTCGAACTACCAAGAAAAAGAGAAAACCACAATCACTTAACTCTCTACCAATCACTGGTTCTAAGCCACATAGACACATCCAACTCCAGAAATCAGAGAGAAAGAAAATGCCAAACAGAGCCAAGAAAAGAAAGTCAAGCCAAACAAGCAAAATGACCTAGAAACCCTAAATCTCTTCCAGCAAGCAAATTAAAGCAAGAGGTGTATAATTCAATGATCCAGTAAGCCAGAAAGACACAAATCAACTGTTATGAGCAATTTAAAAACTCAAAACTTGATTTCAAAATTTTTCAAAACCTTGCTCGCAGGCAAGCCTTGGACACAGTGCGAGAATGTAGTATTCTCGCAGGCCACTTCAATGCAGAATGCGAACTATTCGCACTAGACAATATAAGCAGAGTGCGAACTTAAATGGTTCTCGTAGGATTTCAATGGGTACAGTGCGAGAATCCCTGAAGATATTTAAAAATTTGAAAATGCAAGCAAAAATCAAACTGGCTTATAGACCCAGAAGGTCCCTCAGGGTATCCTGAGGATTCAGACACTAACAAAATAGGAGAATAATCGAAATAGATAAAATGGCCACAGAAAGTTCAAAAAAACCAAAAAGACAAAGGGATAAGTCCCCAGTGGAGTCACCAATTTTGTTTCAGGATTAATCCGTAAGTGCGGACATGAACCGATCTCCCTAGATCCACCTGGATCTAGAACAAAACAGAACAAAATACTACTCTTTCCCTAGATCTAGCTTATTGAGTGAACTAAGAGATAAGGATTACGGACATACGTTATGAACGCTTTCCTAGGTCTCTGTTGTTCCAAGCTTCGCTCCAATGCTCTTGCTCCGTTCAGATCACAACAGAGCAAACCAATCGAAGTAAAGGCAGATTAATATATTCAATAGCTAGTCTATACATGTGATCAAGGAATCATGTAATACAGAGACATTATCTTTATGGGAAAGGGACATATTACTGTATTGAATTAATTGAAAGTGAAAATTACAACCTAATCCTTGATGTCGTAGGCCTCCTTTTGATGGCTCCTAGTTCTGACACACACACTTGCTCATGCATGAAGAAAATCAACCACTTGTGATGACTTTGTTGTAGTCTCTTGCTGTTGTAGCATCAATCCTTCATACAGGCATTCAACAATTCTCCAATCAATCTCTTGCTAGCTTGCTTCTAATTAACCTTTTCCATGAGCTATCCCTTCAATATATAGGAGAAGATAATTTGGTTACTTGGATAGAAAATGATCCCAAGATATCTGGAATGCCAGCACTTGAACAACCATTCGTTAGCCAACTCATTCTTCTCGAAGATTCTCTTCTAGAAGGCTTGAGAACTTCATCTTTTTCATCCTTAAAAACATGTTCTCACCTTGGCAATGAGTACAGTGTAGATTATCCACACCCTAGCTTAATGCAGCCTGCGAGAATCAGGGATTCTCGCAAGCAGCTATATAGGCAGCCTGCGAACTTCTTGAAAAATATAGTTTCTGGAAGCAGATAAGTGCAACTTGTCTCAGGAAAGTATTCTTATTGAAGAGCTTGATTTTCCATCATCATGACATCATCATAACATTATCACAATGACAAAAATTGTGGATAACATGGGTAAACCCATGGGCCGACATCTCATACCCATTACATAAACCCTAAACCCAAAAATCCCTAAAAAGGGGCTGAGATCCCACGATCTCCACTTTTCCTTGCGCTCCAACTTTGACCAGCCTGTCGAAGTCCCAAAATCGGTCAAACGTGACCAGCGGTTCCACAAAATTTGGTCAAGGGCCAACATGCCCCCAACACTCACTTGTGACTCGTCCTGAGTCACTTTGATCTGGGTAACTCTGCCTCAAATGCCTCGAGATTTTCTCGAGCTGCTTCGACGTGTTGCTTCACCAGATCTTCCTGCTCAGTAAACTCTTGAATAACCTTCTTCATCATAGGTCCTTCTAAGTGTTGTTCCACTGTGGTGACCACTTGTTCCAGTTCTGCACCTCATCCTTCAATCTCCTCAAACAGTGTGCAAGCTTCATCCTACACTGGCTGGAGTCGTTAAGTCACTTCCATGACTTTACTTTGAATGGCATGGACCTGTTGTTGGATTGTGTGTTGTTCCTGGGACCTTTTCATCCTCTCAACGACTGACAGTGGCTTCAACTACACTTACACTATTGGTGTTTGCTACTTTGCCTCCTGGAGCTATGACTCAAGTGTCCTGAGCTTAGGGTCCTCTACAAGGCACTCATAGGTCTACACACTTCGACTACTAAGCTATTTGAATTCTAAGGCCAAGGACTTGATCCTCTTGACTGCACTCCTAGCAGTTTCTTCTCTTTGGTCTCACACTTCCTGTGGAGTTCTTGGCACTGGATATAATTCAATTTCTATCACTCTTGCTTGGAGCTACTGAATGACTTTAATGAGCTTCTCAACCTAACTCTCAATTGTCTCCTCTTCCCTCTGTTATAATCCTATCATAGATTGAAGTGCTCTGGTGACCGCTTATTTAAATCCCATCTGCTCTGTGAGAAACTTTTCTTTCTCCCTTTAGATCTATGCTCGATCCTCTACAAACTTCACTTGGAGGTCCTCTTTTTCCTGCTATGCAACTCAACGTTTCTCTATGGCTTCCTCTTTTTCTTTCTTCAGGGCCTCTGTGGCCTATTATTTTTCTTCCTGGACATGACGAAGGCAGGCTTCTATCTCATCTGCTATCTTGCATAGCTGGGCAGGCTCATCTCCCAACTCTTCTCCTTATGATGGCGGTGGCATAGTAGACACTGCATGACTAGAGTAGAGGGATTGTTATACCTCTTTCAGCTCTGCTTCAATGCGATCATACATGGTCTCTTTCTTGGCTTCATTTCTCAGCAAAATGTCTTCTGAGGCATCTGATACAGCTGTGATAATGAAGTTGAATTCATCGACCATGAGCATAGTCTATAGCTTCGGCTTACTATATTTGGACTTCTTTCGCGATGTAGGTTTCGTTGGGGAATTATTTTCATGGACATCTCTGCCTCTTCAAGGGAGTTCCTAGGCAGTGTTACTTCGGTCTACTTCTACTTGTCTTGTTCCCCTTCTTTCTCTTGTTTGTCCACTTTGTCATCTCCTCCTCCGCTAGGTAAATATGATGCAGTCTCTTCTAATGTTTTGTGTATTTCCTATACATCTTCCTTCTTTTTATTCCTACTACTACTGGGTGCATCATATTCTTCGCGAGTAACCACGGGACTTCCAATGAGGTCGAGGTTAGACAGTTCTGCGTGGTTAACTGGCACTAGGAGTTCTTCAGGCCACTCCTTGGTGATTTCCTCCATGTCCTCCTCAGTGAGCTTGTAATAGGACTGAAGCTCTTCTTTATTTTCATCTATGTGCACAGTGATATATATATAATTCCTATTTGCACAAAGCTTCACAAATGGTCTGAACTTGTCTAGGGTGTTTGACGTCATATGATGGAAAGAACCAATAGCCCTCTTAAACTATAGATAGTAGGTGTGGAACACCGCATTTTACTACCATTTCTAAGCCATGTCACTTGAATACCAAAGCATGGTGAACTTCGCAGCTAAGGGTTCTGATGGCTCAATCTCAGGGAAGGTCTCACCTTCCGACATTTCCCAAGCAATGAAAGCGATGAGGATCAGCATCCAGTTGAAGTGGAACTCATAGTACTGATCCTGAGCTTCGCGACAGTCTTTCTCTAACTGGTTGACGAGGTACTAGCTCACCTAGTTCATTTTTAGACCTTCCATGCATTTTCCCACGAGGTCAACAACAAACCCCATGACCTGCGTGGGTCTATTCTTCCTTACTAGCTTACCAACAATCAACTGCCAGGCTAGGCACACTGTGCCATTCTAGATGGAGGCTACCTTATAGCCCTGCTTCCCTTTCTCCACATCGCCATAGGTATCTTTGATTCTCTGTGCCAGGGTGTGATCTGTAGCCTTCCCTGGGTAAAATTCTTGTGGGTCTAGTCCTTGCATGCTTAATCTGGTGATCCTATGGATCAACGCCAGATCTATGGTAATGTGTCTGTCCAGCCATAGATAACCGCCATGGAATCATGAAAACATGAGTTTAACGCACACGTTAACCTCCTGATTCCTTCCAAAGTGTGGTATCTTCATTACGTTTAGGATAGTGGACCTCGCGATGTCCATAGTCCACGGCTGGGAGATGATCTTCGAGTTCTTCCCTTTTGTCTTGGTAAAGTACTTGTATGGTGCAAGCATGCTGAAGTTCTTGCAGTCTCCTAGGTTATAGTCATTGATATTTAACATCAGAATCCTCTTCAACTATGGTATGACTGCACGTATCCCCTTCAGAAGATACAAAGTGATCACTGTGTAGTCCAAGTCCCTCAGGACACTATAATGACTCACTACGTCAGCCAGAGGTGGGATGTAGTTAGGTAGGATATATGGGATGAGATTCGCATTCACTAAGTCATCATGATGCTTCATTCGTTTCTTTGTCACAACTCGAGATGGTCCAAATCCATGAGGAGTCAATGGGGATGCTTGCACTCCTCTCGTCAATGAGGCTTGGATGCCTATGGACATCACCTTCTCGACCATGAGGTCTATTAGGATATCTTCAACAGATTTTTCTG
>JASDQU010103613.1:27282-79435 GCA_032191745.1 Picea mariana
AACATGAACTAAGCGTACCTGAGTTAAATTACCTATCCCCTTTGTTATGCATTTCTTGCTGTAGAGTTTTTTCTTTTGAAGTCAAGTCTGGATCTGGAGGCGCGAAAATTGTAATTGCTCTTGTATTTCTGATGACCACTGTAGCTGATGGATTCTGTGCTGGTACTGACTGGTACTGATGAAACAATCAGGAATCTGCAGAGAAATTTGAACCAATAATATCCTGCTGAAAAAAACTTCCTGTTTATAACAAGAAATTATCTGATGATGATCCCTGAACCTGGCTGTTGTTCTGTCCTGAAAAAGATCAACTGAAATCATGTCTTCAACAGCTTCAAAGCCTTACCCATGGTACAATTCTGATTTGTGTGAATGAATGTTCTGGAGTCGAACACAAACAGAAATCATCAGATTACCGGCCATTAATGAATGTCGTTAACCGATGCGAGATGACCCACCAGTGATGTCAATAGGCCTCAAGGTACCTACAACACATCCTAACAGGTACGAATAGAGGTCTTGGTGTTGATTCACCTATAGGATCTATCAACCAAGGGACATTGGTGTATTCCCAGGGTTGTTAGCAAGGACATCTGCCATTGAGGCATGTAGAGTCCAGGGTACTAAATAATCTCTAATCTCTGCTCCAAATAAGGTGCTGATGTCGATGGAGTGAGATTTTTTGGAAGGTGGACCTTAACGTATTCCACATCATCCAACACGAGTGCAGATAGAAATCTTGCAGACATAATTTTTTGGAACAGTAATCACTTACTTGTGGATTTTATGAGCCCAAGTTAGTACATGCTCATTGCTTCCTCATGTTTGGAGAGTCTGAGGAAATGCTAAAAGAAGACTCTAAGGGGGTTTCTTTCCCATAATAATTCACCAGGTCTGGTAAAGAATAATCCTTCCTGATAAATGCCCCTTTCATAATTTAATGAGCAGTCAAAGGGAGAAAACAAGCTCAAGTTTATTCATTCCAAAACAAGTCAGTTAAATTGATAAGAAAATTTCATGAAATAAAATAGTCTTACATTCTTACCTGTTGCGAGAGCATGATAAAGTTCAATTCTGTACTTGCTTTGAAAAACCTGTAAAACTAAAAATAGAATATCAACATATCCAAAAAGAAGAAAAGAAATGTTTTTTTTTTTTTTTAGTATTTGATTTTTATTTTTATTTTTTTCTGCTAAAAATTTATTATTTGCAGAATCTTAAAACAGTATGAATGATCAAAGATCAGCAGGAGGAGAAGACTCCTCTCCCACTATATTTAGTTCTATTTTCTTGGCCACTTCCTGTACGAAATCATCTTTTGACAAGGGTTTGTTATACACTTTCAATCGATGTCCATTTACCACAAAGGAGTTCTGAGAATCATCTATGGTTTTAATCCTAATAGAACCATTATCAAAAATAGTTTCTACTTCATAAGGTCCCAACAATCTTGTTGTAAGTTTCTCTTTGAAATTTTTGTATTTGGAATCGAAAAGTAATGCCCAATCCCCTGGTTGAAAATGCTTTTTCTTGATGTATTTGTCATGCCATTTGCTGCATTGATTTTGTACAAGGATGGTCCTTTGAAGAGCATCCTGCCTCATTTCTCCCAATTCGTTTAGTTGCATGACTCTCTATTTCTATGCTTCACTCAAATCCAACCCCAATTCTGCTGCTAGGCAGAATGTATGAATCTGAAATTCTATGGGAAGGAGAATTTGCTTACCAAATACCAATTCGTAAGGAGTATGACCAGTGGTATTTCTCCATGTAGTCCTATATGCCCCTAAAGCCTCTGGAAGTCTATCTGCCCAATCTTTATGATGTAAGTGTATGGTCTTGGTCAGAATAGCTTCTAGAACTTTATTTGTAGATTCCACTTGCCCATTGGCTTGTGGATGGTATGGAGAGGACTTACAGTGTTTGATCCCATATTTATCGGTGAGTTCTTTCATCAACTTGGAAGTAAATTGGGCACCTTGGTCGGTAAAAATCTCTTGTGGTACACCGAAGCGAGTAAAGATATCTTCATACATAAACTCAACCACTGATTTCTCAGTTGCTTGATATAGAGATTTTGCCTCTACCCACTTGGTCACAAAATCTGTGCACACCAAGATGTACTTCTTCTTTCTCGACATTGGGGCAATGGGTCCTACAAAATCAAGTGCCAATTTATCGAATGGTTCAATCACCACCTATGGTCTTAAGGGCATATCGTTTGCTGCAGTGGGCCTTCCCATCCTTTGACAACTATCACAGCTTCTCACATATTTCGTTGCATCCTTAAAAAGTGTCGGCCAATAGTATCCTGATTGCAAAACTTTATATGTCGTTATCTTATCAGAGAAATGTCATCCACATGGCCCATTATGACAGGCCTGAAAGATATCGAGAATTTCATCTTCTCGGACACATCTCCTAATAATCATATCAGGACTTGTATAAAAGAGATCACTTCCTACCCAAGAATAGTAAGCACTTTGTTGGATAATTCTTTTCTTTTGTGGAGGTGATAAGTGAGCTAGTAATCTTCCTGTAGCTAAGTAATTTGCTGTATCTGCAAACCAAGGGGTCTTAACAACTACTGCAAACAAATGTTCATCAAGGAAGTTATCATTCACTGGGATATCAGTACTATCTTGGGGAATACGAGAAAGAAAATCTGCAACTACATTCTCTTTCCCTAGCCGATCAACTATAGTGATGTTGAATTCTTGAAGCAGAAAAAGCCATCGTGTGATTCTACCAGTAGTAACTGGTTTGTTCATCAAGAATCTGATAGCAGAATGGTCAGTGTGAACAAAAACCTCATATCCAGTAATGTAGTGACGAAATTTGTTGATGGAATGAACTACTGCTAAAAATTCCTTCTCTGTTACTGTGTAGTTCAATTCAGGAGGGGTAAGGTTTTTGTTGGTAAAGTAGATTGCGTAATTCTGTTGATTTTCTTTTTTCCCAAGCACTCCTCCTAAAGCAGTGTCCGAGGCATCAGTTGAAATATGGAAAGGAAGGGACCAATTTGGTCCTCTAAGAATAGGTGCCATATACAATTTTTCTTTTAAATCCTCAAAAGCACTCTGACAATTATCATCCCAACAGAATTCTGCGTCTTTTGATAACAGTTTAAACATGGGGATGGATATTTTTGTGAAGTTTTCAATAAATCGACGGTAATAACCAGCATGTCCCAAAAATATTCTCACATATTTCTGGGTTTTTTGGAGAGGAAAGATTAACTATCACCTCAATTTTGGCTGGGTCAACTTTAATTCCTTCAGCAGACAGATGATGACCCAACACAATTCCCTCAGTTAGTAACATTTTACATTTTTCGTGGCTGAGGGATAGATTTGATTCTTGGCAGTGAATCAAGACTTTCTCTAGGTTACTTAGAGCTTCTTCGAAGGTGTTACCATAAATAGTAAAATCGTCCATGTAAATCTCCACACAGTCATGAATTAAGTCAGCAAAGACACCAAGGACAACTCTCTGAAATGTAGCAGGAGCATTGCATAATCCAAAAGGTAGCACTTTATAGGCATAAGTGCCCCAAGGACATGTGAATATTGTCTTGTCCTAGTCTTCAGGAGCAATTTGAATTTGGTTGTATCCACTATATCCATCGAGGAAAGAAAAATATCTTTTTCCAGCCAGGGTATCCAAAACTTGATCTATGAAGGGTAAAGGGAAATAGTCTTTCAGGGTTGCCTTGTTCAGCTCCCTAAAGTCTACACACATCCTCCATTTCCCTGTCATTTTCTTGGGTACCACAACAAGAGGTGAAACCCATTTGCTGTCAGAAATTGGGTAGATGAATCCAATGTTTAATAATTTCTATAATTCTTCTTTTACAAAGTCTTTTAGGATTGGATTCATCCGCCTTTGAGGTTGTCTTACTGGGGTTATCCCTAGTTGGATATATATGTGGTGAATGAAGGTGTCAGGGTGTACTCCCCTCATGTCATTATATTCCCATGCAAAATCCCCTGACTGTTCTTTCAAAAGTTTTGTTACTTGTTCCTGTTGGCTAAGACTCAATTCAGAGTTGATGTATAGACATCTACCTGGGCTAAGTTCTACTGGAATGGTATATGGCCCTGAGTGTTCAGAAATGGTGAAAACCATGGATGGTGAGAATGAAGAAAATAACTCACTTCGTTCTTGAAATTCTTCTCTGAAAATTTGATCATATTGAAGATAGGTTTGTGGGAACCCAACATTTTCTGTCACAGAAAGAAATTGATTTAAAATGTCATCCTCTGTAGGTTCTTGTAGTGCGTGGAACTCATCAACACAGAATAAAGATTCTTCATCATCATTCTCATAATAGGGACACTTCAACCACCCTAATTCTTCTGTAACTGGCCGGGCAGGTGGAAACAGAGTAAGTTTCTGTGAAGAAATACCATTTGAGATAAACATATCCCCACCATGACATCCTATGAAAGCGTTGGCTGTGGCCAACCACGGTCTCCCTAAAATGATTGGATGGCCTTTTGTGGGGTCCTTTGAATGAATAATCATGAAGTCAATAGGATATTCCCATGAAGCTAAAGTCACAAGGATGTCATCAAGAACTCCAGTAGGTTTTATAGTGGTTCTGTCAACCAGTTCAAGGACTATAGGAGTAGGGCGAAGGAATTGATTTAGTTGTAACAGTTCCACTGTGTTGATGGTCATTATATTAATGGCTGCACCTATATCAACTAAAGTATTACCAATAGAAACATTTTTGATAGTCACTGTAACTATTGGGTTCCCTGGGTTGGCATACTTTACCATCTTAGGTGTTTCAGAAATACAATATGATGACTGTCCTACTAGGTGTATTGTGGGTGGATCTTTTTGTTTCCGACCTAGTTTCTTAATGCAGAGTTCTTTGATGGTTTTGGCATAGATGGGGACATCTTTAATTTCCTGTAAAAATGGAATCTTGACACAAACATTTCTTAGTTCATTCATGATGTCAAACTCAGATTGGACAATCGGTTTTTCAATGAGCAACCTTTCAGGAAAAAGAGGTGTTTGGGGAACCTGAGTTTGTGTGTTATGCTGTGATTTAGATTCTTTATGTTTTGGAATGATAACATCTTTCAGGGGTGTCTCATTTGATAAATTATCCATAGACTCATCTTCATGTTCTTGGATAATTACCCTTGGTGTTGTTTTTGTTATGGGCTGAATTTTATTTAAAATTTTTCCAGATCTCAGCTGTACTTCTTATATAGAAATAGGGTTTATGTTGTAAGCTAGATAGTTCTGGAAATCAGCATTATGGAGTGGTAAAGGTGGTTTGTGGTTATGATTTGGAATGGGTTGAGTGGGAAAAATGGTAGGACGTGGTGGATTCTAAGGTTGCTAATGGGTTTGTTGAATGGGTGGTAACGGAGGTGGAGTAAAACTAGGCAATAACTGTTGCATATTTGGAGGATACTGCGTGCATGGATTCTGGGGAATTTGTACCGCATGTTGTTGTTGGTTATTACCAAAATTCGGATCTCTCCATCCCTGGTACCAAGGTTGAGCAGGGACATTTTACGGAGGCCAATTTGGCCAGTTCCAAGGATGTTGTTGCTGTTGAGAGAAAGGTGGATAATAGCTGGAAGATTGTGGGGGTGGNGTGGTGGATTCTAAGGTTGCTAATGGGTTTGTTGAATGGGTGGTAACGGAGGTGGAGTAAAACTAGGCAATAACTGTTGCATATTTGGAGGATACTACGTGCATGGATTCTGGGGAATTTGTACCGCATGTTGTTGTTGGTTATTACCAAAATTCGGATCTCTCCATCCCTAGTACCAAGGTTGAGCAGGGACATTTTACGGAGGCCAATTTGGCCAGTTCCAAGGATGTTGTTGCTGTTGAGAGAAGGGTGGATAATAGCTGGAAGATTGTGGGGGTGGTTCTTGATATGCATTTGCATTTGGATTTCTAGGTTGCCAAGGCCTCGTAGGTGCAGATGGAGTCCCTGGAGCTTCCCCTCCCTTGAATATTGCTTGCAATCCAGGTAAGGATGGGAAATCTTATGTTTTATGATTTTCAATACATATTGCACATACAGGAACATTGTCCAAAGGACATTCTCGTAAAGGATGCCTTTTCTGCATTTTGGGCAAAATATGCTTAGGACAGGGTTTTCCTTTTCCTGCTTTCTCTTAATCTTCAAAGTGTCTAATTGAGAGCCAATTGTTCCTAAAATGTCTGTTTTAAAATTTTCCAAAAGGTTTCCCAATTCGACTCTAGTAACTCCACCAGATGTGGGTGATTTGGTATTTTTATTGACCGGTTCTCTCACACTTTTTGCAGTTTTCCCTTTACTTCTTGAGTAAGTTCTACAAAGTTCACTGATTGCTTCAAATTGTTTTTGATAAATGTCTCTTGAAGCCATTAAATTGAGAGTATCAATATATTCCTCTAAAACTCCTTTTAAGAAAAGAGTCTTGATTGCTTCATCCTGGAGATCATTATATTTAAAATTTTGAAGGGTATAGGTAAATCTTTCTAAAAAATCCTCAAGGCTTTCTTCATCTTGTTGTTGCATTTTGAAAATGTCATTTCAAGAATCCTTGGTTCTGCAATAGTCCTGGTACTTCTTTAAAAATTTTGCCTTCATGTCTTCCCAAGATCTAATGCTGTATTCTCCTAAACTCATGAACCAACATAATGCAGAATCTTTCAGGGTGGCAGGAAATAATTTCAGTTTATGTGCATCCTGGAGATAGTTATAACTCATGCACAGGATGTCGAACTCAAAAACAAAGACATCTGGGTCTTCACTACTTTTCCCATGGAAGGTTGGTAGTGATGAAAGTGGGATATTTTTCATATTGACATTCTGGACTAAATCCAAGATAGGAAACCCAAAGGTGGTTTCTGGTGTTAACTCATTCTCTTCTTGTTCTTCTCCTTCATTTTCAATATGAAGTTCCCCATGTAAATCTCTCCCTCTTTCTCCCATGTTAAAAGGATTACCAAGAATTGTATATGTAATCCGATCTTTCTTTGGTGAGGGTGTGAAATCCCACCTTTCTGGATTCTTTTTGTCAGAATTGTTATCTCCTATTGGTTCTTTTGAGGATTCTATGGCCTTTGATTCCATGGTTGTAGTTGTTATCTGTGAAACTACAGAGTTAGGGTTCCCGATAAAATCTTGTATTTTCTCTGGATCAACTATGTCATCTAGGGTTGGATCACCAAGATTCTGAATTTGTTGATGTATGGTGTTTCCTGGTTCTAGGTTTTGTTCTATGGTTTCCTCAACCAGAATTCCAGTCTCAGTTTCTATTGCTTTTTGGGTGGAGGTTTCTCCTTTTTGATGTTTTGTATTTCCCCTAAATCTACCTCTATGATCTCTATTTCTCATCAAGACATGCTAAATGAAAGAAAAAGAAACTAAGATTGAGTTTTAGAGTACTTGTGATAACTGATATGTCGGTTCTCACCCTTATTTCCACAGCTACTCTGTCATCAACTTGCTAACATACCACACCAAACTAAGTGCATTCTAAAAATAATCAAGACAACTATCTAACTTACCTTTTAAACAGCTCCCCGGCAACGGCGCCAAAAATGTCAGGCTGCTATAAAAGATTTTAATGACCTGAAAACACTGAATTGTCAAACCAGGGTAAGTGAACTTAGAGCTGCTACACTGTATGTGCGGGTAAGATTATAATTCCTATCTAAAGACTATTCTAAGAAGAAAACACAAACTCACTCTGAGAAACTGAATCCTAATGACTACCTTGAAACTTATCATTTCCTGTTTAATTCATCAAAAGAGAACAATTCTGTGCTTAAGTGCAGGTACTTCTATTTCTATTCTAATGTGATTTCACAAGACTATCTACCACTATCTTTAATCACCTAATCATCACTATTTCTATCTGAACCATGACAGAAAGATTATTTCCTAAAACCTTTTAATCTAAACATCGAAAATGAATCTAAATCTATCCACAAGAAAAATAAAGAAATATCCTATTTACCCTACTGGTACTGGAAGCTTCCTCTAATTCAATTGCAACCTAACTATCCTAACAGAGCAGAGTAATATAGCTATCCTAACAAAGTAGAGTAACCTAACTATCCTAACCAAAGCAAAGTAAATTCAAACTCGCATTCACTTTAATCTACGTTCAGATTGAAAACTGGAAACAAAGCAAACCTAGTTCATGCTTTAAGTTCTACAGGAATCAACCATGCTTTCAACACTCATCAACATAGAAGATATTAATATGCTGGAAATGATACAGTTGAAGAATAACTAAGCAAGAATCTGAACAAGTTAATTCCCAAACTCAAATAAGCTAACATGCATGCAAATCCTAATATATTGAAATAAACTAACTCTAATACAGAGAAAAACAGCGACTTGAACCTGTTGGCGGGCCCAACCAAGAGGTGCAATCGCCGAAAGGAAAACCAGAACTACTCAGATCATTCTACGCAAACATTGTTCATGCTTCATGCTCCATTTACTCAGGAAAATAACTCAAATCATATAACAGCGAAGTAACATAACGCATAAGCAGATTGTATTAGCAGAAATGTATATCATAGCATAACATAACCAACATTTCTTAGGAGCGATCCTCTGTTTATATAGATCCTCCTCAAAAATAGTTTAAAACAAAAATACATTAATTCAAAYGGATCCCAGATCCGAAAATAACTCAGAATCAGTTAAAAACGGTCTTCACATCTTCATGACACSCAGTGTCACGAAGTGTGAGTCATGAARTGTKAACAASTCAGTTCTATAATCTCKCYTTGAATCAGCATATGAGTGATGACTCAATCTATCATGTAAATCGCAYTGTCTACCACTCTGGCCATAACGCGCGGATCTTTAGCAGCTTCGTTGGTATCTCCACTGGGTGCGAGCTGGTACCTGGTACTGGCAAATCATGTTTCAAATAGAAATAGTACCTAACTCATGCCACATTAGTTTCAATATTAATTTAAAGTATCAAAACACATAAAAATGACTTGAAACGTAAGAATACCTTGAGTAGCCCCATTTAGTAGTAAAGAGATGTCAAATGTGTCATAAAAAGGCCAGAAGGGGTGGTACTGGGTATGGAAATGGAGGTCTTTTTGATATGATGTAGGCAAAACATAGTTAAAACTGGAGACTAACAATCATCTCAGAGGCAAGCTAGTCAGACAATCAAATAATTACTACACTGTTATCATGTAGCAGAAGCAGAAGAACCTGAAGAAGATAATCTGCGCAACATCCAGATCCCAAAAGTAGAAGGTGAAAGGGAAGTAGAAGGTACCAAGATGGACTGATAAGATTAT
This sequence comes from Picea mariana, assembly GCA_032191745.1. Lineage (NCBI taxonomy): Eukaryota > Viridiplantae > Streptophyta > Pinopsida > Pinales > Pinaceae > Picea > Picea mariana. The sequence continues at coordinate 36,589 of JASDQU010103613.1, forward strand.
GATGAACCTTTAAATATTAATAAAGTCAACATTGGAACTGCAGATAACCCAAAGATGGCTAGTATTGGAGATTATTGGGATCATCAGACAGTATAAAAGATCATAGAATTATTGCATGAGTACACTGAATTATTTCCAACAACATTTTTAGAAATGAAAGGGATAGCAGGAGAGTTAGGAGAGATGAAATTTTTTGAAGCCAGAAGCAATACCTATTAGACAGAGGTTGTACATATTGAATCCAACATACAAAGAGAAGGTGAAGAGATAAATTGACAAGATGTTATAAGTTGGCATTATAGAACCTATAGAAGAATCAGAATGGATTAGCCTTATGGTGGTGCAAGAAAAGAAGCAAGGAAGGATTAGGATTTATGTAGATTTGAGAAATTTGAATGATGCTTGCCTACATTATCCTTTTTCTACCCCTTTTACAAATGAAGTTTTGGAAAATGTAGGGGGTAAAGAAGCTTATTCTTTTATAAATGGATTTTCAGGTTATCATCAAATAAGGATTGTGCCAAAAGATATACATAAGACAACATTTTCTATAGAGTGCGGCTCATTTAAATATACAATTATGCCATTTGGATTCAATAATGCACCGACCATTTTTTCAAGAGTAGTAGTAGCAGCTTTCAAGGACTTTATTCATATTTTTTTACAGGTTTACTTGGGAGACTAGATAATGTTAAGTTTACTGAAATATCATGCTAAAGTATTAAGGCTGATGTTGTATAGATGCAGACAGTGTCATATATCACTAAAAATTAATAAATGTATTTTTAGCGCATCTTTTGGCATTTTATTAGGACATGTGGTGTGTAAACATGGTCTGTTAGTTGATCCTTCTAAAACTATTGTCATAGTTAGCTTACCACCACCAAATTTAGTGCGCCAGTTGAAGAGTACATTGCGACATACCGGGTACTACAGAAAATTCATCAATGGATATGCACAGATCACTATGCCAATGGAGAAGTTGTTGAAGAAGGATACTAAGTACAAGTGGAATGATGAATGCCAGAAGACTCTAGATATTTTGAAGGAGAAGATGGTTATTGTGCCTATTTTAGTATTTCCATAATGGGCTAAATAATTTCACGTGCATGTAGATGCATGGTGTTGAGGAAAAGATATGAAATTATCTTACTCAAGCATTTTCAGATCTTGCTTGGTTAATGCAAGATAGTCAGGAATATTACCCTATGTTTATAGCCTCAAAAGTGTTTCCCAATCCATAAGTATTAATTACAAAGGGTTAGGCTGGTTTTTGAATAAAAGATTGTTGCAAAAATATAACATTTTTATACAATTTTTTGAATATAACATATGCAAAAAGTAAATGTGGAGACAAAAGAAAAAATACCAAGTCACATATCAACACATATGAGACAGAATAGTAATCACTTATTTCATTCCAAGAAATCAAAAGAACCGTTCTCTTCACAAAAATCCCTGAGGGAGTTTGGAACAAATTCCAACTTAGATATCCCCAATGAAAACCATACAAAAGGACTCTGACATAAAGTAAAAACTAAACTTTAAAATATGGATCAATTTGCCACAGATTTCTTCCCACTTGACTTTGCACAATATCCTTTATCAAACATGAAATTTAATTCATAAATAGACAAGTCTACACAGACTATCAAAGATATATCAACACCTTTGAAAAAAAGTGTCTGAATGATGTAATTCAGCTTTGAATCTTGTTGTCTACAATATGACCCTGTTGTCATAAAAGAGAATTAGGATTTTAATGAATTTAAAAATGAATGAAAATTGAACTATCTCACGGAAATTCGACCCAAAAGGATGGGCTTATAAACGAGGGAACACATGTCTTCAAACTCCCAAAATCATTAAACTGATAACCCAAAACTTTGACAAACCCGAAGGTGCCCGAGGAGAGTAGAGGTAGTCAGAGTTTGAGTCAGGCTCTTTCAAAAATAAAATGTAGAGAGGAAACACAATCTTTCTTGTCCTTTAAAATAAAAACACAGAGAGTTGACGGTCTTCCAAAACTTATATCCACTTTACCATCGATTAACAACCACAGGCCAAAATACAACTTTGAAAATGAAACAACAGTGAGCCATACAATCCTTCGACGTATTACTCCAAGCCCTTGATGAAACCATAAGTTAACGCCCAAGGAGAGCAAAGACAGTTAGAGTAAAATAACCCAATGCACACATGTTCCTCTAATACTTGCAGAGAAGAGATGAGGTTTAACTTAACAGTGGCAGGTATTAAAAAACAATGAGAAAATGTCTCTTCCAATAACCTTGGTAAGTGAATAGCTTTTGACACAACAACAGTGAGGACACACACATTCTTTGTGAAAGAACGCCAAGATATAACTCGTATCAATTCAATACCCACACAGGCCTGTATTAATGTTCAGGGTCAACCAAGATTGGATCTTTGGGATGATTTCGATTGAAAGACAATAATAAAGGGCCATAAACCACAACTCAGGGTTTAAAGAAAATAAAACACCAATTTTTGGTGGTTTCTCTGCAATTGGATAAGGATTACCACAACAACTGAGAGGGAAATGAGTTGACAGATACTGATACACAGAAAAGTGAATAAAAACCCTTGACCATCAAACTCAAAGCCTTATTTCACCACTGTCACTATTATTCCATAGAGACCCATCATAAAAACCACACTGACCGAGCAAACAACCAACACACAAAATTAATAATGCCCATTTATCTACTTACAATTGCCAACATTTTATAGTCATCAAAGAGAGACATAACACCATAATCACACACAGTCGAAAATCTCAAGAACACACAAAATCCAAGGATCATTGAGCCACCATTTGGTTCATAAAACAAAGAATCCATCACAGATGAAGAGAAAATAAGCATACCTATGAGAAAAAAGATAAAATTGTGAGTTGGTCGAGCTTTCCCTTCCAAAAACCTGAAAATGTGGAGCTTCACAACTAATAGTGCGACAATGAAACAATGCAACAACACTAGGGTGATAGGGGATAGGGAAGGTTTGGAGTGACATGCAGTAAATTCACTTCGCTTCCTCACCTGGCCCCATTCAATTCCAAGTACGATACATCCCAATAAGCATAACATCAACCAATAAATCACACCATATAACCAATGCATAATCAATGCCAATCAATCGTAAGATCTGAGACCACATCTATTGTATAGTGTGCCAACCGAGATATTTCATACGTTAACCTTTTCCATAACTCCACACAATAATCCATATCCACAATGCTATATGTAACTCCATTCAACTTTAATGAAATTTGCATAGTCCATTAAGAAAATCATAGTATAATAGTTAGGACTAACACTTGTACCCATTAATTCTTTCATTTGAAATTTGCATGTAGTCTTATAGCTCAAGGATTGATACATAGTTTCTTTCCTTTTGTTTGAACTCTAGAACCTTTCCATAATTTTCCTTTGTTTTATCATGCTACCATTTAATTATCCCTTGCATATATTTGGCTAAGTAATCAACATATGAATTAGTAACAAGGTTATAACATAGCACATGTAATCAACATGATCCTCATAACCATGGAAATTGTTTTGTGTCACAAGTGATTACCAAAAGAATTCCATATTAATGCATTATCCACTTATAATCACGCCAAATGAAAACAAGACTGCATCCTAAAAAATGTAGTACTTTGTAGGCAACATCATAATAACATCTAAACATTTGTAATATGTCTATCCTTGCACCTCTAGTCTACAAGCGGGTCCCATTGTAACATACCCACTACCTAAATCAAATTTTTTCGGTCCTCTGTCGGAATTGAACCCCTAAATAACCATGGAGACCCAGTGTAAGCTGGCTCTTTCTCTCTCCTTCTCCATTCCCATGTGATCGGGGGTTATGTTCACGGTTCAATTTGAATGCAGTGTCTTTTGTATTTCGCACCTCGGTGCTACAATAATGTCTAATCGTTCAACTCTACAACCACCGAACCCTGACAGGGCTAGCGACCGACCAATGGGGTCGAATCCCTACAAGATCAAAAATTGGCCAATAGGAACAAATCTCAACAGGGGTAGAGAACCACCAATGAGAACAAGACCTGTCGCGCGGTTAGGTGTAATGCAGGTGGCAGAAAGGGAAACTCGACACGGTAGTCGACATGACAGGAGGGGGGCCCTACTTCACACGCGACACTATTCCAGACCCCACCCCCCCCCATTAAAGGTAGAATGGCAAGGGGGGTCTAGAATCCACTTGAGCGTCGTCGATCGTGATGAGTTAATCTCGACCATTCGAGAGTTGCGCGTCCAATTCCGGATTCCCGCCCTACCGCTAAAGGCAGAACAGTAAGGGGGCTTCGGAATGGAACCTCATCCGTAGATCTGGGCGGGTGGATTCTGGTCGTCCAGATCTACTCGCTGCTTATCATAAAGCATAACCACGTCCTGGATTAATTTAACGTCTTGTTTCCACATCTAACGGTCATTACAGACCCTGAGATCCTCCGACAGGGTTTCTTCCATTCATCGGGGTTTACCCTCACGAAAATCCAGACTCTCGATCACGGAGCTCCCGAATCTTTGATAAGCTCTCTCTTCTGGCCTTAGCCCCTCCTGGCTATGCCCTCTGGTCCATATGACCACTCCCATAAGACCGCAGCCTTATATCCTCCCATTGGGGTGTTGGAATTCAAATTCCCGACGCGTTCCAATTCCCGCTAGCCCTCCAGGCTAAGCTCTTGGTCCATGTGACCTTTATCTCACGAGACCGCAGCCTTGTCCCCCATCGGGGTTTTGGACTTTCCAAATTCGAAATGAAAACGTCCTCAGGACTCGTGATTCCTCGAATCCCACGCACCCTTTACACGCTAGCTCTACTGGCTAGGCTCCTAGCTCACATGACCATGATCCCCGTGACTGCAGTCTTATCCCTTGTCGGGGCTACGGGGTTTTCAATGCCAAAATGTATTGGCTCACAGGATTCCTGATCCTTCGAATCCCGTCTTCCTGCTATGCTGACAGCTGGCTCCCACAATGGCGCTCCCTACTTCTCTAATATACTGACAGCTGGCTCCCACTCATCAGGGTTTCGAGCGTCGCGATTCCAAAATGCATAAACAAATTGCCATCAGGATTCTCGATATCTCGATGAAACAAACGTCGATCAACAGCTTCCTGTCGGGACCTTCCCCGACGGCATCGATTGCTGCCACGCATCCTTTTCTGATGGACGGTCCCAATTCCTCTGGGATTTCGAGACTTGTGATGTCCCCATTCTCACAGCCTCAGGAACTCCGATTTCCCGATGTTGAATATCCCAACTCTCTACGGATTTCGGACACCTGTCTCCCTAAACAGATGGCTCATATTTTTGCTGGGGTTTTCACTTCAGACTTCCCCGATCTCCTGGCCACGGGGATGTCGATATCCTGACTTCCTATAGTAAACCTTGATCTCTTTCACATGTATCCTCAACGGACGGTTTAGATCTTCCCAGCATTTCGAGACTTGAAGTGTCTCGATTTTCTTGTCCTTGAGAATCCCAATATGTCGATGGTTGGACTCCCGATGGTAACCCTCAGACAGCTCTGGTCCGATCTGAAGGATGACGGGTAATTGGACCAGGATCTAACAGTCTAGATCCGTTCTTTCTGCGCACACTCCAGAGACTAAATTCTGAGCATCTTAACCCGATCCAACGGTCGACGAGATTTTCGAAGGAGATCCAATGGCTTAGATTGTCCCACCTTGCACATTTCTTCCACTACTTTGTGGATGTGGAAAGATCAATGGTCCAAATGTTCTCTGGACCCTGGGGGAACCTACGATCCTGATTTCCTCGCTATTCACAAAGATAGAGGGAAAAGAAGCAAGGGATATAATGCTCCTACTACTTCCTTCGATCTGATGGTCGTGAATGACCATGGATCTTCCGACGGGATTTCATCCGTCGATTCGTTACTTATCTCTACGCTGCTACTTCGAAATCTTAAGAGGGTCATTCCTCTTCGTACAGGGTTATTAAGACTTGCGCGTTCAAGTCCTTTTTCTGGGTTCTTGGTGAACCTTTCTAAGAAGGGAATATCTGTGAAGAGATATAATCCAAGGCATTCCTAGAAACAGAAAAAGGGAAACAAACTCCCGAGGATGGACTGGAAGTATGACTTGGTTCAACTCATGCATAATCAAATCCACTTGTCAACATAAGTCATGCATGGTTTCCTCTGTTATAAGCATATATCTATTCATTCTTATCAAACACTGTACAGACATTCTAACACTGAAATCATTCACAATTTCACAGTTCTATGAGCATATATATACATATATCAGTCTATGAATTTCAAGATGCAATATATATAAAACACTTATCAGAAATGACACTAGAAGTATGGGAAACGGCTGAGAGGGGTGCTCGTTTCCACCCAACTGTAGGCTCAGTGACTCCTAACGGATTTACCACTAGCCACCCCCAAGCTGAGACCACGATGCTTTGAGACTACGTCTCTCTGTCTGCCAGTGACCAGGAGTGAAGGTTGCAATCCTTCCTCTCTGCTATCACTCACTCTGCGTAATGCCAAAGTTCCCCTCGCGTCTGCCCTCTCAATCACTTCTGCCATACGCCTTATCCTCTTGTAAGTTTGTGTGTGGCACGATTACCCTCACATCAATTAGGCCTGACGGCTCTACGGATGGGCGGTTCACCATCCCATCCCTCATCAAGCCATCCTCCTACCAGCCTGCGAGGCATTAAATTTCAGGGCCAGCGAATCACTTTTGGTTCTTCGGGCCAGCGAGCCACTTTTGGTTCTTCGGGCCAGTGGAGTCCAAATACGGTATTTAATTCTTGGTGGAAGTTAACGTCACCTTTTCAGGTGCCTTCCACCGCCATCATGGTCTCTTTTTCTACACATCCCCTCTCAGCAATCCTGCAATAAAATTCAAAGTTATTCACATTCATTGACCTCTTCCTCAAGGTCCATTCACATCACATATTCACATTTATGAGTTTGCCATAGTTCATGGCCAGTCCAGTTATATTTACAAGCCGGGGGAAACAGGGTATTACACCCACCTACTAGTATTATATTATTATCATAATTAAATAATAACGCTTTAGCAATACTTTGCAGGCAGAACTCATCGTTGCGATTTTAATCATCAACACATGTGAAATTGCATTAGGAGTGGAATTAACCCATCCAAGAGAAGGTTTTATAGATCACCCTATTGAATTTGCAACCAAAAAGTTGTTAGATTCATAGTAGAACTACAACACTACAGAAAGAGAAGGACTAGTAATGGTGTATGCTTTGCAGAAATAAATACATTACCTATTGGGACAACACTTTAAGATGTTTATAGATCATTCAACTATGAGATACTTAGTTAAGAAGCCAGTGGTCGGGGGAAGGATATGAAAATGGCTATTATTATTTTAGGAATTTGACTTCGAAGTTTTGGTGAAGCCTAAAAGATTGAATGCAGGACCAGATCACCTATCTAGGATAACAAATGGAGAAGAGCCCAGTAACTTGGAAGACATATTTCCAGATGCACAATTGTTTTCAGTACAAATTGTAGATGGATATTTTCCTGACATTATTGAGTTTTTAAGTACATGATTTGCACCAAGAGAATTTACTACTGCACAAAAGAAAAAAATGGTAGTCAGAGCTGCAGTTTATCAGTTAATTGCAGGTCATCTATACAAACTTGGAGCAGATAAAATCTTGATAAGATGTGTGATGGAGCATGAAAGACTAATTATTTTGACAGAAGCACATGAAGGAATTGCAGGAGGGAACTACACAGGAAAAACTATTGCGTAGAAGGTATTTCACACAGGATTATGGTGGCCAACAATTCATAAGGATTTAAAAAATAATACTGTCAGAAGTGTGATGCCTTCCAAATATTTGGGAATCCATCCAAAAGGGATGAGATGCCACTAAAAGAATGGGTTACTTTACAAGTGTTTTATAAATGGGAAATATATTATTTAGGTCCAATTAATCCACCAATAAGAAGATCATGAGCCATATAAATTATTACAACAAAATACTAAACAATATGGTCATAGGCAGCACCAGTAAAGGATTGCGGCCCATAGACTGCAACACACTTCTTATTTGATAATGTGGTGATAAGATTTGGATGTCCAAGAATATTGATGAGTGATCAAGGGACTCACTTCATCAACAATAAAATTGAGACAATTCTTGAATAATTTAAGATATATCACCAAAAGAGTACTCCTTACCACCCTCAAGAAAATGGAATAGTGGAAGATTTCAACAAGATTTTGGAGAATTCCTTGACAAAGATTTGCAATGTAAACAGAGATGATTCGGATTTGAAGGTACCAATAACACTTTGGGCTTATAGAACTACCTGCAAGAAACTAACAGGACAAACACTCTTTAGATTGATGTATGGACAGGAATCAGTAGTTCCCTTAGATTATTTAATACCAAGTCTATGCATTGAAGCAATTACAGACATGACAGAAAATGGTATAGCACAGGAAATATTGGCTCAACCAATGCAATTAGAAGAAGACATAATCATGGTAGGTTTCCATCAAGAGGTATATAAGAAAAAGGATAAAGCATGCAATGAAAGATATATCAAGAAGAGGAAGTTTAGGGAAGGAGATATGGTTCTCCTCTATGACAGTAAGTATTTGCAGTACCCAAGGAAGCTCAAAATGCATTGGGTAGGGCCATATCAGATAAAGTCTATCACAGATGGAGGTGTTGTACAACTTCAAGACTTAACCGAAAAACAAGTGAAAGGAATAGTGAATGGTGGTCGAATGAAACTGTATAGGGATAGTCAACCTACTAATTCTCAATAGTTGCAACACAATAAGTAGACTTGTAAATATTGTAAATTAAAAGAAGAAAAAGGAAGATGAAAACATAAAAATGAAGAAAAAAATAAAAAGAAGTAATTGGGAGGAATACGTGAGCCATCAATGACATCGCTCAGCAACTGGTGCGACATAATTTAGAAGATTGCGTGTAGGAAAATTACACTCCACAAATGATCGGAAAAAGCGAAAAATAGGACAAAACATTAATGACCGGGTTTATAAAAAGGGAAAAGCATGGGAAAGTTTGACACTTAGTGAATTTTGAGCATCCTAGCACATGAGAGCACAAGAAAAGGGTGATAGAGAAAGAGGAGAATTCAATCAATTGAGTGCAAGAATAGTTCGACAGCACCCTCGAAAGTTGGAATTGCTAGCCAATTTGGGCGAGTAACCCGAAAGTCTGGTAGGAAGAAGGAAAAAATGGAAGAAACATAGAATTTTGTTGAGATAGAGTATGTAAAATATCTAAGACTAAATCAATCAATCCCACCAGAGTAGAGGAATAATTTTCAACTTCGGAACATGTGCAAGTAGGTAAAAGTACAGAAAAACCTAATGGCAGCGCAAGCCCTAGTTCCAAAAACCCTACAAAAAATGACAAACATAAAAAACATGTTGTAGAGGAAGTCAAAGGTCAACAAGAAATAGAAGGAGAAGAATATGAAGAAACTGAGGATGAAGCCACAGAAGAAAACCTTGCCATGGGTCAAAAGAGCAAATCACCAAGCTCAATGCAAATCACACTACCCCACCTTCCAGACATTGTAGTCGTAGTAGAAGATATGTAAGGAAAGGTGCCAAAGATAAAGTATGTGTACCATGACATAATGGACACAACAAAGTTTCTAGAATTTGTGCAGGAAGCATACATGGAGAAAAGGGGGCAGATAGGACCCCTAGGGAAAACTATTCCAGAGCCTGCGCAGTGGGTTACAAGTCTTTACAATTCAAGTGTGATGAATCTATTGGACATCCCGCATCTTGGGCACAGTAAAAATGTGGGGTTGTGTGTGAAAAAATTATTGTCCAGGGTACATGGAGGTATCATGTGGATGGATAGGTCGGTCCCCATCGATGTGCATCTAATAGCAAATATCACAGGGCTACCTACTAGTGGGGTAAAGAAAGAGGACTGTATAGACAATAAGGCTAGAGATAAAGAAATTGCAGAGGAAGTAAAAAAAAAGTTTGGGACAAATAAGGAAACCCAAGGACTAATAATCAAGGACATTAATGATAAGGAAACAATTTTTTCTACAAAACTGATGGCATGCAAACTATTGAGAAAGTGTAGAAAGGAATAAGCCCCAGTAGGAGTGATAGAAATAGTTTCACAGTGTTCAGCTGGGCACCATATCTGTTGAACCAATTCCTGGTAGATTGTAGAGATGCATAGGATAATGGAACGAAATTCCATTACTCCTGGTTTCTAATACTTATTGCATTGGTAGGCTCTAAGGATCCCAAGTTTTTGGATTTCCTAGACAGGAAGTGGAAATGTTATGTCGCAGGCTATGAAACATTGTGGCAGGCACAGGACCCCAAGAAACAACAAGATAACAATGCGATATTATCCATGTTCTTGGAGGATATGAAACAAAAAACAACTAATGTATGGAGGATCCCAATCGAAGTGGTGAAAGAAAATTAAGATATTGCAAACTTCAAGGCCTCAAGACATCATTTATGGATCCAGGCCACAAGGGAATCAAAGAAGAAGTGGTTGGAAATGAGATAATGCACATCAAGGGAAGAGGTAGAATGGATTGTGAAAGATTGTCTCGCGCAGTGGAAGGTTCCAGCAACACAAAAGAAAGGAAACAAACCTAAGGAGCTATTTGAAGCAGGAACATCCAAAAAGACAAGCAGTCTAGCCAAAAATACTAGGAACGTTGTAGAGTGCGGCCAAGCTTCAAGAAGTAGTGTAGCTAGAAAAAATCCTAGAAAGAAACAAATATTATCAAGGATAGAAGTCAAAGGAGATGGTGAGAAGGATGGTTATATACCATAAGAAGTAAATTATGGGGAAACACCAAATATGAAAACTGAGACGCAGAACTCAACCCCAACTAAGAAGAGAATGAGAGCACACAAGGAAGAAATCAGGAAAAATATGAAGTATCATAAAAATCCTCCAACAATCACTATCAAAGAGGACAATGTCGATATGGTAGCAAACAATGTCCAAGGAAGAGGGGAGGATTTAGTATGTGAAACAAAGGTGCAAAGGGAGGAGATCATGGAAAAACTAGTAGAAGTACATGAAATCTTATAGAGACTGCAACTCAATACAACGCTTCATCCAACAATGCAACAGACAAAAAAAGAACATGGAACATCAATGCAGAAGGAGTAGGAAGAGATTGTGGAGATAATAGTAGAAAGTAGTGTCATATTCACAGTCACACAATACATGTTGGAGATGGATGAACATACAACGCAAATACCAGTAAAGGATGTGGAACATATGGAGTTGGTCCTGGCGAAAATACCTAGAAAGGCACTATATGGACTACAAGCAAGACTAATGAAGGAAGTACAATATAGAGATAGGGAAGATACCACCAACCTAGAAATCATTCACGAGGTGAAATACATTCTACAAGTGACAAGTGAACAAATCACACTAAAAAAGGAGGAAGAGAAGCAACGTGCTGACAATTTGGAGAAGAATCTCATATATTTATACATGAGTATACATGTCTGCGCGCAAGCACAAGAGGTTACAATGGAAGTGAATATACAAAAAATTGCGCAGAGCATGGAGAGATACAAGCAAGAAATAACAGAGTTAACATAGAATTTGAATCCAATCACACCTGGAAAAGTGCGAGAGAAAAGGGAGAAAGAGGCTACTACACACGTAGAAAGTATAATGCATGAGGTTAAAGAAGTGGCAATACAATATAACAAGACTACATCGATTTGGCAAGCCATGAATAGGAAAAAAATATCCAAGAGTTGAGAGGGAGGAAAAACTAAACGTGGCGTTTCAGGACTTGAAGAAAAGAAAGAAAACCATGTACATCTCCATTAGAATGAAGGTGGAGTAGTAACTGAAGAACTTGCAGGCCGAAGTAAAAAATGTGCAGTAGAAGAAACAAGCCAGGTAGGCTCATTTGGATCCATTTCAGAAACAAGCAGAAGGGCTGATAGATGAGCTCCAAATAGAAAAGTAAATATGGGAATAGGTGCTCATCGAAAGCAAAGAAGTTCTGACAGAGCACATAAAAGCGTAGGATTTGGAGACACTAGCAGGGAAGAGTGCAGAGGCCAAAGAGAAAGCAACAAGATAAGCAAATAATTTTCATGCACTGGAGGTGGTGCACTGAGGCTTAGTGGCTCAGGACAAGCCACATGTTAGCGTTGGGGACATGTTGGAGGAGGCATGTTTGGAGAGAAACACATCAAGCGAGGTAGAGCAACATGCCACCTTTTGAGGAAAAATGGGACGCACGACATGATTTGCGGAAATTTGACACAAATGTGGACAAACCTAGCCTAGCTAGGGTTATGGTTTTGGGATGTGTTGTAATGGTTTCTAACCCATATTTATAACATAAATAACAGGTATGAGTTAGAGGATAGGAATCGAATTTTTATGGTATGAGTGCGACAAGTCTGTTTTGGAGAACCTATTTTTGATTTTTTGGGATTGGAAGTCTATTTTGAGAGTTGTAGAGCTTGGATGAGGTCGAAGTAGTTGAGGTTCAGGTTGTAAGTTCTGGATTTTGGTGTGATCCTAGTTCTCCTCATTACTCACTACTATGATGTAATGCGAACGACACTTTTTGATGAATAAGAATAAAGAAGCAAAAGATATTTGTGGGCGTAGCCCCAGGGGGGGTGAGCCATGATAAAAACATGTGTGCAATGTATGGTAATGTGTTATTGGTTATGTTGTTATCATTGAATGGTTAGATAGATGAATGGATCTTTTAGTTATAGTGCACATTCGATTAAATACACAAATGAATGAATGAATAGATCTGATGAATAGTATAATAGAATGCATGATTAAGTAGAAATAAGAGATAAGAAGTAAGAAATAACATCCCCCAATCCATTCCATGACTGCAGACATCTACTTCCTGTAGTCCCTCATAAACCATCTCAGGTGACACTGCGTTGTGCACTCTATGCATGGTGTATCCTTTTAGTTTACTAGAAGGGTCGATGGTGATAAGGTTTTTTTTGGAGAACTAAGGTAGAACCCGGGTCAGCCCATAAGTCCAACAATGGGGTAGATTGAGGAAATCCTACAAGCCACATATGAGAGGAAAACCAGAGGTCAAGGGTTCAGATTTAGAAGAAGGATCTCCATTCTAGATCTGAATTAGTGTGGAAACCACAACCCCATGTGTGACTAAGACATATGAAGAAGAAAAATTGGTTAACCAACAAGAGATTATTGGTAGAAGTATTTTTAAAGTATGAGGGTATAGTGGAAATTCAAGAAAAATTATAAGTTCAACAAGAAACAATCAATTATCTACACCATGCATAGGTGGTAGTACAAAAAACTTCAAAACAAAATGACAATATCCAACTATTAGGTTACCATCGTTCCAAGGAGAAGGGTCAAAGGACCCATAAAAAAATATGTTCATTTGCGACAAGATTTGGGTAGCTAAGAAGATTACAAATGAAGACACAAAGGTTGAGTAGTTGGAAATCACATTCAATGACCACACATTGGATTGGTATATGGGTCTCATAGTAAATAATCCTACAGGAGCACCTACAATCATTGCAGAGGTGAAGAGGCAATTAACAAATGAATTTCAGATACCAAGTTCAAAGGATCAGTTCATGAATGAGATGATAGAGATTAAGAAGAAGCCAGGAGAATCGGTCTAGGAGGTGGACTAGAAGTTCAAAAGACTAAAAGGTAAGTTGAATTTCCTTGTTACTGATATGAAACATAGACATTTTTTTGTCAATTATTTATTTCCACACTTGAAGTATCCTTTGAGGAAACAAAAATTCCCAAGTCAAGCTGAGGCTTTGAAAGTAGCCTTGCAGTTAGAGGAAAATCAATATAAGTAGACATATCTATCTATGGAAGAGTTGAGAGCATATCTGAAGAATTTAACATTTCAGTTAAATCGGAATAAGGGAAAGGAAAAGAGGGAAGACGTTTGGTGCACATTATGCAGAACATAGAGTCATCAAAAGAACAAGTGTCCATTATTTGAGCAATATATAGGAATAGGTATTCCAAATACATTATCGCCAGGAGGAACATGGTGTGAGATATGAAAAACACATGGACATGATCCTTATAATTGTCCCATGATGTAGAAGTATCAAATAGTACCAAAGACTACATTTTGTAATTTTTGCAAATCCATTGGACATGATGACAAGGAATGAAAAACCTTGGATATAATGAAGGAGAGGACATCAGATGCATATAGAGTGCATGTTGAATTAATGATATCACAACTTGTGTAGAAGCCATAGTATAAAAACACCCAACAGTTTGTAGCACCACCATAGTATAAAAATGTGCAATAGTTTGGATCACCATTGAAGTATAACAACGTGCAACAATGTGAAACTCCACCACAATACAATAATGTGTAGACTTAGTATAATAAGGGACCCCAATATAATACACTACGCAGAGAAAAAAAAGGAAATATAGGAGGCTGAGGAGGAGGACGATGAGGAGGAAGAGGATTTGGAGGGGAAAGAGCACCATTAGTTTTTCACAATTGTCAAAAGCTAGGGCACTATGCAAGAGACTTTCCACAACCACCTGCGACATGTATGTATTTTCGCACAACATACCATAAGACAAAATAATGTCTGACACTATTAACAAATATACAGGACGAGAGAAACCCGAATAACCAGAATGTACAGTGGATTTTTGTAGAAAATAGAAAAGAGGATGGGAAGAAGATCAACATAGTTACTAGAGGTGGAACCAAGACTAGAGTAGATGCAACAATGAAGGATCGGGATCAATACCTGTGGGTTAGGAAGAATACAACACCTGAAAAAAATGTTTGATTCACACAAAGAGAAGGAGACCTTCAAAGAAGCCAGACATGATATTTTAGAAGAGAATATTGCATATGCTACAGGAAAAACACTAGGAGATGAGGTACTAGTGTATGAAACACCTCTCTTATTTCATCAGACCAACAAAGAGTAGCCTTCAGAGAAAGTAAGTAACTTAAGAAACTTTTTGGGGTCTTGTGTAAAATTGTTGAATGATAAAAATTCTTTACAAGTACTGTCGAGTATGTTAGAAAAGTGTAATTATGGGGAAGAAGGGGTAAAGACAGTGAATCAGGTCTGTAAGAAGAGAAGAACAGGTAGGAAATTCAGTTTGAATGCAAACATTGGATATTTTAATATGGGGGATATCATCCTAGAATTAGGGTCTGAAGTCAGTGTTTTTCCAAAGAAGACATGGGAAGCTATGGGGGAGCCTACATTAGGGTATTCACCTATTTAGTTGAAGCTAGAAAACCAACATAGAGTGGTGAAAATTGGTAGATTGAAGGGGATACCAGTGGACCTAGATGGTCTACACACCATGACATACTTTGAATTCATTAAGATAGTAGATAATACTTTACCATATCCATCATTGTTGGGTCTGGACTTGGATTTTGATAACCAGCCTATTTTTAACTTGAATACCAGGAAGATGATCTTTGAATCAGGGGAGTACAAATTTATTGTGCCATTGGATCCCTCAGAAGGAGGAAGGTATGTGGAACCTGCGATAGAAAATTTTATTATAGAAGACACAAATCAACTATATAGAACTATTGTGTGCGAAGAGGATTACATCAACCCAATTGCAAATGGAATGTTGATTTGGAGGAGTATTATTTATGGTGCCTCAAACTCTGACACATGTATGGAGAAATGAAAACAATGATTACATGAACTATCTACCTGAAGATGTGCCAGAATTCCACGCGTGCTAATATGGGTTGGTACAAAGGTAAGGGAATGATCCAAAAATGAGAGGTTTTACTTAAAAATTGCAAATTAAGTTTATGTACTTTATGCATTGGATCGATAAGAATGTGAAACACATAAAACTCTATAACTTGTTGCGGAATAATAATTATGAGTTTTACTTGATGCTCATAAATGATTAAAGAGTTCATTCATCATAAACCATGCTACAAAATAAGAGAAGATAACAACAAACAAGAAAGAGAAGTAGACACAAGAACTTGTTAACGGAGTTCACCAATCTTTGGCTACATCTCCGAGCTCACTTCCAAGTGGAGGACCTCTTTATTTCTCTTCAAATGCTCAATTTCTCTTTACATTGGCTCTTTGATATTAAAAAAGAATTTTGATCTGTTGTACAAGACCTCTTTGTTTAGATACATACAAGACTCAACAAACTCCTCTCAAAACATGACAAAATGCCCCTCAAAACATGAGAAAAGTGCTCAAAACTCCAACTCTTCTTCACATTCCCTTCATACAAAAAGTTACCTCTCAAGTTCAAAAAACATGGTTTTTATAGTTTTTAGGCTCAGATGAGGAAGCCCAACTTCCCATAAGAATCTGGCCTCTTTTTGGGATCAAATCCCCCTTCAAATGTCCAAAATATCCTAAAAAATGCCCAATATGGGCCAAACTATAGGGAAATAAACCCACTATGCATAAAAAAAAAWAAAAWAAAAAAGACCAAAAAGGTTGGGCACGCATGCATCAATAGGTCACATAGGTACTAAGGTGGCCAAGCACCAGCCCTTTGGGCTGTGCACTGGCCCCTAGCCCTCACATAGTGGTCACATGYTGCAAAGTAATGGGACAACGCCCCTCCTATTGCGCATAGCCCTCTGGTTATGCCCCTGAAGCATATGGTGTAGGGTTCCAACCAATACAAGCCCCCTTGATTTGATGGATGGGTGGTTATACCAATGCATCACACCCTTGGTTGTATKCTTTGACAAGAAACCTCGGGTTGGGGCTTGGCCCCAACCCCCTTTGTGCCAATTTACACCTTGCAACCACTTTAACTATATAAAAATGGGTTTTAACCCCAAGCTTCAACATGGGTGCGTTGGCAAATGGTCCTCAACAAATACTTTATGCTCGATCATAGGTCATGGGTTCAAAATCCATGAACCCCAACAACATTTTAAACTGCATCCAATGATATGGTGTCATGTGGCAGCCCATGTTTGGGGCATGTGGCACCTCTTCATTTGTCTACCTAAAATGCCACTTGTCAACTTCTGAGTGGATATGCCCTATGCCCAGTCAACTGTTGTAGTGTTTCCACATGTCTCAATGCTATGTCATCATGGTGATGTCATGCTGACATCATGATGATGTCAGCATTGACTTTTTTTCTTGTTGGCTTTTTACCTGTTTGGGAAAATGATTAGAGTGCGATAACTCTTTCATACAATGTATGTTTGAGAAAGTAAATATATGGATAGAATCAGTGCGACAAGATGGTTGCAATGGAATTGGTTTCATTCAATTCCTAGAACTTTCATTTTTTAGCATTTTATGGACCCGAGGAGCCTCTTGGATCATTCCTCCCCACTTGGAAGCTTTTGGACCACCAAAATTCTAGTTTTAATTAGGTAAGAAGTGAGGGTACTACCTCCCCACTTGTCCTGTATCATTCATCCTTTCTGTTGGGAAAATGATCACCTGACTAATCACAACAAACACAAAAACTGAGATAGCATTGTTTATCAAAGTAATCATCACATTTATTGCACAATCTTCTACATTCTTTGTCGCATTTAGCAACCATACACCACCGAATAGCAGAAAATGAAACAACAATATTGAATATGAAAATGAGAATGAAAAAACATGCTTCCCATTCTGAACTGGAACAGTAATCAAAGTATGTAACTAAACCTCATGTTGTACTTCTTGTGACACTTCATGATTGTTAGAAACATACTGAACCATCTCATGCTTAGCATCACTAACTTCCTGACTTGTTACAGACATAAGTGTTGAAATTTTTCTTGCATTTACCATTCTTTTTAACGGCCCTATAGTTGTAAAAGATTTGTCAGTTTTTATGAGATGAGCATGAGCAGTGTACTCTTTCCCATCTTTCTTGAAGCAATATATATTTTCCTCCCTGTAGAATATGGATTTTCTATCATAAATGTATGGGATTCCCAGGACAATTACACATATGTTCAGTGGCACTATATCAAGCTCTACTTCATTAACATAATTATAAGTGATTGCAAACTTAATTTTACATTGCTTGGTTACTTGCAAATTATTATCACCACATATCCATCCCAATGGATATGGTCTAGGATGTGGCTTAGTTTCAAGTCCCAAATTATTTAAAACATCTTCACTGATTAAATTGGCTTGTGATCCACTGTCTACAAGAGTACCAATTTTAACATTATTTGTTATGACACTTATGTGGAAAATTTCACCCCTTTTATGCTCATCATTTACAACATCTGAATTAGAAGAGCTAGTACTTGCAACAGAATTTATACCTCGGATTCCCATAGCTACAATATTTGTCTCATCACCAGAGTCTGATCCCAGATCCACTTGAACTGGTGTAGCTGTGGTATTCTTTCTCCCTTGATTGGCATACTTCTTTGGCTTCATCTCAGAATGTAAGATCCAACAATGATCTTCATCATGTCCTACCTTCTTGTAATGCTTTCAAGTAGGTTTCTCCTTTCTTGCTGTGGTCGTCTTCTTCTCTTTCTCTTTTCTTTTCCCTCAATATTTTCCTTGCCAAGTATCTGTAGAAACACTATCACCAACATTCCCTTTACTTGATTCAATGTTAATGGCTTGTATACGTACTTCACCAAAGTTATAAGGATTTAACATAAGAATAGTGTGCTTGAGATAAGAATGTAGACCACCAATATATTTTAGGAGAGTCTATTGTGTATATAAAGGAATACCCAAATTTAATGCTTTCTTACAAAATGTTTGTGTATATTCTTGTACACTTTGATTCTTATCGTGCCTTAAACTTTGCCAATTCATCATTTCTTGTTGCATGTATGCTAATGGATAGAATTTTTTCTTCAATGCAGTGATAAAATCATTCCAGGAAGATATTGTTTTACCATTTTTCTTGAGATCATATTTAGTTTTGATTTTCCACCATATGAGAGTTGTGCCTCCCAATTTGAGACTTGCAAGTTGGATCTTTGTTTCATCATCAACAATCCTTTGTATATTGCAATATACTTCTAGATTTCTAACCCAATTATCTAGCTTTTCTACATCTAATTCACCATCATAAGTGGGTAAATTAAACTTTACATCAAAATTTAATAAAGGCATATCAAAAGAATGATGAGTTTTTTTAGGTTGCTTTTACTTGGAGGAATGTATACTTGCTACACTTGTAGATGACAAGGATGAAGGGAAGAAGTTTCTAAAGGTCTGCCACCTCCAAATTCTCCTTCTACTCTTACTAAAGAATCACCTTCTTCAAAATTTGGATTTCTTTGTTGTCCTCTTTCATGGTAAAGTTCCTCTACCATGGATTTCATCAATTGAAATGCCTCAAATAAATCATCCTCAGATGCATAAGGACCTAGTTTTCTCGGTGAAGACATCTCTTGTTTATGAGGTCTCCTTTGAATATTTGGATTAAAAGCCTCAAGTTGGCCTTCTCCTCGCTTGAATTTGGCTCTGGTGAGCATCCAATGTTTGCAATTCCTATCAAACCTTCAAAACCAAATTCTCTGATACCTTAAACTTGATCTAAAAATGAGAGGTTTTTGTTGAAAAGTCAACAAGAAACATATGTCTAATTTACTTTTACCTTAAATAAATTGGATAATAAATATTAATCTATTATCTCATAATTACTTGAAATAATTAACTTAAATGGAAAATCAATTAACTATAGGAAATTCGAGTTCAAAGGTTGACTGGTAAGACATGGAGGTGACTTGAAGTTGTAACAGGGTTATACGAGTAGTTATGAGAGTTGTAAAGTAGTTTAACTCAGTTAAGTGAGTTAAACCCAGTTGTACTAGTTGTAACTGAACTTACACTAGTGAGAGTTCAATGAATTAATTATTAATTAATTCAAATCAGTGAATTCACATGCAACTGAAGATTCACCACGGTTAACTACATGCATGTCAGATCTAGTGGAGACCCAGTTGAGATAATTGATGAAAGGGACAGTTTGGATATCAGTTGTGATTGGAGTGAAGTGCACTCATGCAATCACACATGCAGTGGATATGATCATGAGCATGTGCAAACTAGGCAATTCAAATTCATTGTGAGAATTCTAATTGCAGGGATTGTGCAGAGGAGGCAGGTTGTCTGGAGACAGAATTGGCACATGTATTTGCTAAGTTTTGTATGAAAGTGTGAGACGATTGTATTGTACTGAGAGATCTTGGATTATAGTTTTGTATGAGATTGTTTCATGATCCATGATATACATAATATATGATAGTGGGGTTTTTAGCTTTATGCTTTCTCGGAAAAACTTATGTGTTATGTGTTCTTGATATTTCACTTTGTGATCGTGGTTTAATTTCTGAAAGAATATTGGTAGAAGTGATTCTGTATTTAACAGTGGCATATAATTATTAGATTAGGAGAATTGCAGGAAATACATTAAGTGCATTGAAATTTCTACATGGTATCAGAGCCACGGAGCCACGGAAGTGAGGTGCAAAAATTGTAGTATTTTCGTAGGTCCCGTCTCTAGCAAGGTACGACGACATAGTACTAAAAACTTCACACATTTCTGAGAGAATAAATTCTCACACCCTACTCAAAGGAGAGGTGTGAACCTCCCTTAGGATTCTCGCAGGTTGCTTAAAGGAGAGGTGCGAACCTCCTGTTGGGTTACAAAAAAGGTATAAATATCCTCCTTTTTCCCACAGTTCATGATATGATTTTGATTGATTCTTTAGATAGTTAGGGATAGATAGGAAAGAATATGATTAATATGTCTCTTAGGGTTGTTATTAAAGTTTTATTAAATAGATTCTAATTTACGATTGGAATTTGATTTTGTTGTAGAATTGGATAAATAACTGTCAAAGATAACCATAGAGATTTTGGCTATGCGCAAGCTATTGGAGGTTGAAGACTTTTTAGGCGCAAAGAAGTTTGAAGATAATACATTTTCTATATTGTAATTTTATAATAGTAAAGCAATCCTGAGGATCTTTCGATCCTTGGGATAGCTTGATTTACCCAAACTATTGTAATATATAAGAGGGTAATAGATCCAGAAAAACAGAGGAAAAAATGCATTCAAGCATTTAGATTCAGAATTGTTCTGTGCAAACAATTTTTGTAAATGTTTTACCAGCCATGGAATCAATGAAATTTTTGAGTGTTTTTATCATTCCCATGATCTAAGTTTCTCGTAGAAGTACTTATGAAGACCGAGGGCCCAGTTTGAAGGAGCTACTATCTCATTCTGTAATTGTATCAGTTCGAAGTTTGATTTCTATTTTGTGATTCGGATCTCTTTTACAATAACCAAGGATAAATGCATAAGTGTGTTAATGATTTTATGATTGTTTGCATATAGAAGATAGGCATTTCCCTCAAGTATTAATGATTGCCGTCATGATTTCCATTTTTGAAGTTATTGCTTGACAGTTCCTCACATTTTCATCTGCATTGTTCCTTTTCCCCAAATTTACAATTGTTGTTCCTTTCGGTTAAGGTAACAATAGTTGTTCCTTTCGGTTAAAGTTATAATAGTTGTTCCTTTCGGTTAAAGTTACAATAGTTGTTCCTTTCGGTAAAAGTTACAATAGATGTCCCTTCCGATTAGATTATAATTGTTGTTTCTTTTCGTAGATGGAGTAATTTGCAATTTCCTTTCCAGTAATCAGAATTCACAATTGATAGTTAATTTTGCAAGTCCTTAGTTAGATTCAGTTACTGCTATCTAGTTAAGTGAATTCAATAGATTAATTAGTTCCTTTCCATTTCACAGCATCTTAGTAATCAGATTTCAATTCCATTTAGTTCTTAGAATCTTTGGTGAACGTTTGAGGAACTTGATTATTGATGAACTCAGATTTGGTTTAGCTACACAATTTTAGGCTACCTGCATAGACTTTGTTGATATTCTTGAGATAAAAGATGAATCTCCAGGTTGATAAATTAATGTTAAACTAAGGTTGTTTTTAGGACATCTTTAGACACTAACATTTTGGCACCGTTGCTGGGGAGAATGTCAAGGGCAACATAGGTTGTGTCTCTGGAGGACCATGTATTGAAGACGGAAGGTAAGAACCTATGCAGGTAATAAGTAAAATGCTTATGCCAACACTTGTTGAAATTTCTTTTGTTGTTGTGTGAAGTGTGTATGACTAGAAAAAAGAATCTTGAAAAACCAAAACCCCCACCAAAAATTACCAAAACCCAGGGTTCGATGATCCCTGGAAGAAGCACTTTCATATACGAAATCATCAAAAAGGGTGAATCTCAAGCTTCGGTTGGACCTAGGAAAGGACCCACCCGAATCCATCAGGCAGTAGTTTCACCAACTACGACCCACGCTGAGATTCATATCAAAACTGAAGGGACCGAGCAGAGATTTCGGAATACAGAGCTCTTACCACTTAACCCCTTAGAAGAGGGAAGCTCTAATAATCTGGAGGAGGGAATAGGAGAAACTAGCAGGGTTGCCAAGGCATACCCACCATGACCACCACCTAATCTTCACTCTCCTGCGAAAGAAGAAGGCATATCCGAAATCCCAGATAAAGGGAGTGCAATCAAATTCCTTGGAAGACTAAATAATCAACAATTTCAAATAGAATACTCGGATCAAAAACCTCCTGAAAATTTTTGGCACATTTTCGATCAAATGGCACAACCAAATCAACAACAACCCTAGAACTCCATACTGGAGTATCCAATAGTTGATCCAATTTCCAATGCCCCCATGAAAGCAATCCCCTTACAAAACCTGCCAACCTTCCATGGACTGATTTCAGAAGACCCGAATGCATTCCTATTTGAATTTGATGTTTTATGTAGAGGGTATGATTACACCTCTGAACCCCAAAAATTAAAACTATTCCCCTCTACCTTGAAGGGAGTAGCCCTACGCTGGTTCATGGGATTGGGAGGTGGAACCATCAATTCATGGGACCAGATGAAACAAACCTTCTTGTTAAAATTTCAAGATTATTGCAGAACAAGAGACCTAAAAGATGAAATATTTCAAATGACTGTGAAAGAAAATGAATCATTAGAAGAATATGTCGAAAGATTTCAGTATAATTTGCAAATATCACCCTATGGTATATTACTAGGTGAAGTACTCAAAACAACTCTGATCAAAGGTATGAGAGATGAATGGGTAGAAACATTGAATTTAATGGGGAAAGGTGACATTTGTTAGGAAACTTAAGAAGATATTGTTCTATTGTGTATCAGGTTCTCACGAGGAAGTACACGGACTAGGTCAGGAATGCAGACATCCCTCACAAGAAATAACAATATCTCTAGTGGGGGTGTTACGCGAGCTGAAGTCGGTAATCTCCTAGAAAACTTTAAAACAAATATTTTGAGCACTCTGACTACACAATTGGATGTATTGCAGGCCAAACAAAAAAAGGTAGAGGCAGAGCAGACCTTGGCTATAATTTTCCATAGGTGCAGAAAGAAGCATGGTCCAAGGGAATGCCCCTTGGATATAGTTTGGGTTTGTGCTATTTGTGCCAAGGATCACAACACAGAGGAATGCCCATCACTCCCTAGATTGAAAGCTATATTCAAAAAAGCAGAAGAGGAAACAAAACCATTATATCTAATGGCTCAGCGCCGTCAATGGCAGTCCCAGCCTCAAAATACATTTCAGGACCCTTCCTCTTTCTTTCCTAGATAGTACAATCAACAGTAGAATCCTGGACAGTATAATCAACAACAGAATTTGGCAGCACATGGCAGGGTCAGCCATTTACAATCAGAACTGGCAGCCCCAGCAATACCCACCTGCAATTCCTACCTGGCCAAACCAGTCTGCCACAAACCCCAACTGGAAAAATCAACCAACTAAAAGTTCCAATTGGCCAAGTTCACAATACCCCACCTCATCCTGGAAAAATTCAAATAATACCTACCCTCCACAATGGCCTAACTCGACTGCCCAAAACCCAAATTGGAACTAGAACTAGCAGCACCCCATGGGGATGAATAACCAACCTATGGGAATGACCTCTCAAACCCAACCTCTGTTACAAACTCCACTCCCATTGCCCCAATCACAATTGTTCCCTCAATTACCTAACCAATCCCACCCGAATCCCAATAACAGACCATCTCAGCTCGTCCAGATTATGGAAAGTGGAGAAGGGGAAATCAATCCAATAGGGTGCAATGAAATTCGGTTAATATCGGGGTGCATTATCTCCCCCGAAAAAAATGACGTTCCCCAAGAACAAGGGAATGAAAAACAACCAACAATAACACCCTCGACTGTGGTAATAATAGAAGAAATCAGGTAAGGGAGGAACATAGTCGAATCACAAGACTCTGATAAGGATGCAATTCCCTCCCCTCTATTCCCTGAAAGATTGATGATAGCGAAACCCACCGTATATCCTAACTTCGACATTGTAGGGGAACTCAAGGATTTATACATCAAAATTCCACTCCTGCAAGCCTTGCAATACATACCGATCTATGCAAAGACAATCAAGGAGCTATGTGGGAGGAAGCCCATCAGAAAAACAAAAAATTCATCATCAACAGTTCATGTAGTGGGAGCCTTATCTGATCTAATTTTGGGTAGAGAAACACCAGTTAAATATGCAGATCCGGGGAGCCCCATAGTAACAGTTTAGATTCAAGGTTGTTCCTTTCCAAATACTCTAGTTGATTTGGGGGCGGCCATCAATATTCTAACTATGGAAACCTACAATACCCTGGGTCTTCACTCTTTTGACCCAACCTCGATTATGTTGCAATTGGTCGATTGATCAGTGGTCAAACCACTCGGCACACTACATGATATAGCCATTTCAGTTGATTCTTGGGAATATCCTGCAGATTTTCTCATCATCAACCCAAGAAGTGGACTTGAAGGGAATCCATTGATATTGGGCAGACCATGGCTCGCGACAGCTGATGCATACATAAGCTGTCGATCGGGTACAATGGCGATTTATAGAGGAGGGGTTACAAGGAATCTCATCTTATATCCTCCAGCCAAACCTAGTCCAACAATTGTACACCCCCAATTGCCACCACCACGATATCTCAAGAAGGATCTGCATGCCCCACTCATGATGGAAGAAGCCCTCAAGCACAAGAATCAGCTAGAGGATGATGTAATCAGTGGGTTTATTAACAACCTAACCATTGTAAGTAACCCAACATGCCAGATGCTCCAAGTTTTTCTAAACTGTGAAGCACAGGGAGACCCGCTGAAAGATTTAATGGAACAACAAATTTTGACTACCGCTATTCACAACAACAAATCCGTTGAGATCACACCAGGGAAGTCTCTGAACATTAATGCCAACCTAGAAGAGAAACAACAACAAAAGATAATCCAAACTCTCTCTAAATACCAACAAGATTTTGCCTGGGAGTACTTTAATATGAAAGGTATTGATCCACAACTCTGCACACACCACATTTATATTGAGAAAGGTGTTCGACCTATCTAACAACCACAAAGAAGACTGAACCCCCACCTCAGAGATATTGTTAAAGAAGAGCTACAAAATTTGTTGGACGCAAATTTTATATACCCTATCTCAGATAGTCGATGGGTTTCCCCATTAGTCATCGTCCCAAAGAAAAACGAGAAGTGGCGAATTTGCGTTGATTACAAGGATCTAAACAAAGCTACTCAAAAAGATCATTTTCCATTACCTTTCATCAATCAAGTTCTGGATACCTTGACAGGGAAGAAATTATTCTCTCTCCTAGACGGTTTCAGTGGCTACAATCAGATCCAGATTACCCCAGAAGATCAGGGTAAAATGACATTCACATGTCCCTGGGGTACCTTTGCCTACAAAGTATTGCCCTTTAGACTTTGTAATGCTTCAACTACATTCCAAAGGGCCATTCTGAGCATATTTAGTGATCTGATTAGTGAGGGGCTTGAAGTCTACATGGATGATTTCACCCCGTACATCGATGACTTTGATCAAGCCTTGAATAATCTGAAGAAGGTATTGGAACGGTGCATCGCTACCAAGTTATTTTTAAGCCACGAAAAATGTCACATGATGATGACAGAAGGTGTGGTATTAGGGCATTACATTTCTGCAGATGGAATTAGAGTAGACCCAACAAAAATTGAGGTAATTCTTAATCTACCTACTCCACACACACAAACTAAGGTACGTAGTTTCCTTGGTGCTTCAGGATACTATCGCAGATTTATTCCAAATTTTTCAAAAATTTGCGCCTTTACATGCTTTGACAGGTAATATAGAATTTCAATGGTATGACAAATGCAATATGGCTTTTGTAGGACTCAAGAAATTGATCTCAACAACACCAGTTTTGAGGGGACATAATTGGAAAATACCATTTCAAATTTCCATCGAAGCCTTAGACATTGTCATAGGCGTTGTTCTGGGACAAGAAGAAGAAAAGAAACCCTACACCATTTATTTCATTAGCAAGAATCTAACTCCAACTGAACTTAATTATACAGTAACAGAGAAAGAGTTCTTAGCTGTTATACATGCCATCAATAAATTTCGTCATTATATAACAGGCTATCCAGTTATTCTGTATACTGATCATACTGCCATTAGATATCTAACTAATAAACCAATTACTAATGGATGGGTCACTCGATGGTTTTTATTATTGCAATAATTTGATATCACCATCAAATATTGACCTGGGAGAGAAAATCTTGTCCCAAAATTTCTGTCTCGAATCCCAAAAACAGATGACTCATTAACAACCGAGGATCAATTCCCATATGAGCATATGTTTGTTGTCGACACAAAACCACCTTGGTACGCTGATGTAGCAAACTATCTAGCAGCAGGAAGATTATCGACACATTTATCATCAAAGGAAAGACGACTGATCATCCAACATAGCGCACGATTCACTTGGATCAATGAATATCTTTTCCACACAGGATCTGATCTCTAGATCTGACGATGCGTACGAGAGGATGAAATCTATGACATACTGAAAGCAGGACATGACGAGCCCTATGGGGGGCATTTTGCAGACCACACGACAAGACACAAAATCCTACAGATGGGCTATTATTGGCCCTCAATATTCAGAGATGCCAAGAAATATGTCCAGACATGCGACAACTGTCAGCAGATGGGGAAACCAGGTCAGGCTGATGAAATGCCCTTGAAAACACAACTAGTTGTAGAACCATTTGAAAGATGGGCGCTAGATTTCGTCGGCCCCTTTAATCCAAAGTCAAATCAAAAGGAATATATTCTCGTTGCAATGAACTACATGACCAAATGGGTAGAGGTGAAAGCTTTACCAAATGCAACAGAAGAAGTAGTCATCAAATTCCTTTTCAAATTGTTTGTACGGTATGGACTACCCAGAGAAATAATTACTGATGGAGGGTCACAATTTACAGGCCATAGAATCACTGCCACCCTGGACAACTATCACATCAAGCACAGAGTTACCTCTACATACCACCCACAAGAAAACGGGCAAGTAGAAAGCACCAATAAGGTCCTAGAGGCAATTCTGATGAAGACTGTCTGAACAAACCGACAGAATTGGGCTACTGAGCTCCCAAATGCCTTATGGGATTATCGTACAACCTAGTGTAACACCACTGGTTACTCTCTTTACCATCTAGTCTATGGTAAAGAACCCATCTTCCCAATAGAATTCGAGATCAAGACCCTAAGAATGGCCCTGGAAATTGGACTAAATCTTATAGAAGCACATAAACGATGCCTTCAGCAACTCAACGAATTGGATGAAGCATTCCTGTTTGTTGTGGAGCACACAACTGTTATCCAGCGACAGTGATCAACCTGGCACGACAAGCATATCAAGAAGAAATCATTCAAGAAAGGCGACTGGGTGCTCCTCTATGATTCCAGATTTCAGGACTTTCCCGGGAAATTACAGACATGATGGCTAGGGCCATATGAAATTAATGAAGTCCATGATAATGGCATGGTTACTTTGAGCACCATCGATGGGTCTAGATCACCCTTTCTGGTCAATGGACACCGGCTGCGACTTTACCACCAGCCACCTTCAAAATATTCTTTCTATCAAGAAGTAAAGACCCTACGGTGAAGATTTTGGCTGGCTAGGAAGGTAACCCAGCCACCCCAACTTCATAAATGATGTATTCTATTTATATTGTACATACTGTATATAGTTTTCCAACAGAGTGGTTATTTTCTCTTTACTTTATAAAAAGTCATCTAGGAAACAAGAATCAGGACAAATAACTACAATTAGCACCTTCTTCTGTTCCATACTCCCATTTTGTTTTATCGTACAGACTCTATCTTTTACATGTTCATGACGATGTTGTTCCTTTCTCGCGTGCCTTCTGTTCCTTTTTTAATGGAACAACTGTTGTTCCATTTCTCGCACGCATTTTGTTTCCTTTTTGAAACAGAATAATTGTTGTTCCCTTTCTTGCGCGCCTGCTGTTTTATTTTTGAAATGGAACAACTGTTGTTCCCTTTCTCCCGCGCCTACTGTTCATTTTTGAAATGGAACAATTGTTGTTCCATTTCTCATGCACCTATCATTTCCTTTTTGAATGGAACAACTGCTATTCCTTTTCGTGCTACTGTTGTTCCTTTTTGTGCGCCTGATGTTCCTCTTTGAATGGAACAACTACTGTTCCCTTTTCGTGCACCTGTTGTTCCTTTTGAACAAGAACAACTGTTGTTCCTTTTCCCGCGATTGTCATTCCCTTCTTTACCATTCAGACAGTAGCCATTCCTCCGTAAGTGCAGCTTTCATCAAATAATTTTCACCAGCACTGCCTCTAATCGTCATTACAACAATCTGTCATTATTTTGTGGATGGTCCCACACACCTTATCAAAAAAAAAAATTTGTGGAATAATCTCTCTGAAATATCTTAAACCTTCTTCATAATCAATCACCACCATAAGTTGTTTCTTTCCCTTATATATACAAATATACCTGAATGATATTCTTCCTCTATATTATAAGGAGTCTTAAACACACTTTTACTTGGCATCTTTACACTTCCTTATACCATCCCTTACTCTTAAGGAGTAGATGAGCCTCCCTTAAAAATAAAAAATAAAAAAAAATGTGTTTATATATAATAATATTTTCCCATAAAGAATGGGGGGTCTCATCACGAGCCAACCTACCACGATCAAGGATACTAACCTAAGTGACATTCCCATTATGGCTACCACACCAGGGCAATGGCCTTTGACATTTTCTTTTGTCAAAGGACAAAAGGTATCATCACAAGATGGCTTGTTCACTTAAGTTATAATCTAGTGAGTGGCATTATCATCATCTGGCCACCAAACTAGGATAATGATCTTTTTGGTAAAATACAATTCAAATATTTATTAAGAAAAGATACAAATAAATAAAGATACACAAAAAAAAAACCTTTTTCATAAAGAATGGGGGGTCTCATCACAAGCCAACATACCACGATCATAAGATACTAACGTAAGTGACATTCCCACTATGGATACCACACCAGGGTAATGGCCTTTGACATTTTATTTTGTCAAAGGACAAGAGGTCTCATCACGAGCTGGCTTGTTCACTTAAGTTACAATCTAGTGAGTGGCATTATCATCATCTGGCTACCAAACCAGGATAATGGTCTTTTTGGAAAAAGATGATTCGCATGTGTATTAAGGATAAAGGCTCATCTAAGAGTTAAAAGGAAACCCTGCCAAGGCTATGGATGGCTGTGGGCAGCAACGGCTCTGCCTGTGGTATGGAAGATTATCCCAAAATACCAAGTTTCTGCGTGTCTCTAGATCTCCTTTACTCAAATAATGAGGCAATCATATTAGTTATACTCAATCACCTGGAAAAGTAACAATATTATGTTATGTGGACTATTAAAAAAAAAAAATGAACAGATTTAATTTATTTTTGATTGATTTCTCCATAAAATCATTTTTTTTCACATAGGTGTAATAATTTTGCAAATTCCACACATTAAATGACTATTTCTTAAATGATTTTTGGTGGCATGTGTCTTTTTGAAAATTATATATGGTTGTCCCCTACTGGCGATGGCAATGAAATCATTACCTCTCACCTGAAATAACTGCACTCATTGATTCCGCCTACACTGATGGTCGAGGACGACCTCTACATTAATGAGGGGGATGCTCGACACACTTCCCGACTAGCTGTAATGGTTGCAATAAATACAAAACCCACGTCTTTATACATTCGATGTTACTGATATTTTCCATTTCTAGCATCTATTTCTCCAAAGCTGGTCTAACCGAATTTGTAAACAGGAACGATGGTCGTTCTTTCTTTCTCACAGAAATATGGGTGGCAGAAGTGTGCACAGAGAGCCGACGTTACTCTAGATTACAGAATAAGAAAGAGAAATCCTACATTGCCTAGGGTGTACCGAGTACTTCAGCTACTTGCAAGGTTATGACATAAACATCACGCTCAAACTCTTTCAAAACCTACAAGGAGAAATCTCTATGGTGCAAGGCATACAAATTTCTACTACCCTAGAAATCGTAGCAGAAGTCACAGGCCTCCCTAACACAGGCATTCAATGGATAGGGAAATACACGAAGCTGAGGGAAGTTGTGGAATGTTTCACAGAACCTAGGGAAGAATTGGACAAAAAAGGAAAGGGACTTAATCCCAGTACCCTTAGTGAACCGTGGAAGGAATTGGCGGGGATAGTTCAGCGCTACATCACCTGCGATGGACGATACGATGTAATTTGACCTTGCCATCTCAAATTGCTGGCAGCTTTGAAGCAATGGTTAGTACTCAATTTACCTTTCTTCCTACATACCATACTACATGAAGTTTCCTTGAGAACACAAAAGTCCAAGGATCTTGTTACTGTCATTAGCCACCATAGATTAGTAAAACTAATAGTGGATAAAGAAATGAGTCAAACTCAGTTGACTTGGGAGAATTTGATTGAGGCCAATAGACCTCCACAACTAGAGCAGGCGACCACCACCCAAAGAGAAATTCCACCACCTTAGATTGAAGTTGAAGTAGAACCTGCTCAAATCATTGAGGCCAATAGACCTCCACAACTGGAGTAGGCGACCACCACCCAAAGAGAAATTCCACGACCTAAGATCAAAGTTGAAGCAGAACCTACTCAAATCACTGAGGCCCACCTCACAGACTCAAGCATTAACAAAAAGAAAGAAAAGAGTAATGGTTTCTCTTAGATCCCCCCCAGGACAAGGAAGAGAAGTAAACAAATTCAGGAACCAACAGAAGCAATTAAGGATGCAACAGAGCACCCTGAAGAACTTCAGAGTTTCATAGAATAGCCTTTACAGAAAAATGTTCAAGCAAATTGAGCAAGCAGAGCAGGCAGCACAAAAGGATAATCAGGGAGACACCCAACCTGTAGCAGAGCACCTAACAAGACACTTTTTGAAGAGCTATGAGATAGAAATAGATCATGTTTTGGGGAATTTAAGAACTTTAACTGATAGAGATGAACATAATCTGGAAAAAGAACCAAAACCAACCTCCTCTTCAAAACTAGCTGAAGAATTTCCTGACATTGAAATGTCTTTTCCAAATGACACAACACAGGAGGAATTTCTTTTTGAAACAAGAGACCCTCTTGGAAAACTAGAGAACTTGGAAGAAATAGAGGGACAACCATCTACTGGACAAAATGAATAAGACCTCGAGATCCCTCATAAACATAAATCAACCAAAATCTAGAAACAAATTAGAAAATTAAAGAAAGAAAACAAATTGTTGAAGAAGAAGGCTAAGATGGCTGTGATATTAAAGAAGAAAGTGGGAAAACTCAAGAAGATCATCAAGGAATTGAGGAAATAGTTAGAACTAGCAGACAAGATCCACAGAAGAAAGAAAAACAAAAAGGGCAGAATGTAAGGAAGAAACCCTCTTCCTAAGAAAGCAGCTAGTAAAACTTCTGTAGGAATACAGATAGATCCTGAGGAATTAATGGTAGAAGAAGAAGCAGTTTGGGATGAAGATGTAATTCCTGTAGAAACACAAGAGATGGTCGATACTGAGATACAGACAGACACTCTGATTTTAGAGGAAACAACTCAATTTTTTGAGCAAAATGCTACTATTAGGAGACTGGAGGAAGAACTACTGCAGTCTCAACAAACCCTGACTCAAAATAGAGGTGAATTACTGACGATAACAAAGTAGTTTCAGGAATAGAGTACTATCATGAATAGACTGGAAGCATAGCTTGCACAGACCCAGCAAGCATTAATTCACTCCAGAGAAGAAATGAATGAATATCAAACATCCCAATCTCAGGCACAGGGTGCCATCATTCATAAGCTAAAAGAAGAATTGGGACAAGCCCAACAAGCATTGATTCAATCTAGGGAGGAGATGAGTGCTATGGAATAACACCAAGCATCTCAATCTCAGGCAGAGAGTGTCATCATCGATAGACTAAAAGAAAAAATTACACAAGAATAGCAAGCATTGGTCCAACACCAACATGAAATGGTAACTAGAACTGAATATGAAAGGGTTGTTAAAGAATTGAAGGATATGACAACAACAGAGGGTGAGACTTATGTTGCACTTACCAGAGCCCAAGAGAAGACCAAAAAGGTGCAAACCTAATTGGAAGAAGCTTTGGAGCAAATCAAACACATTTGTGATGTCTACTCTGATGCCATCAATTGTAGATCCCCTTCCACTAATTATGTTTTATTCTTGCTGGAACAGTATCTATTGTTGAGAGTAAATACCATCAGAGCAGGTAAACCCATTTCATTTGCTATTGTTCCAGAATTTATTTCATGTTTCAGAGATCAGGAAGAGAAGGTACAATACCTTCTGTGTGAATTATATTTCCATAATCTCATTTTGGATGAATTTAGAGGAGACAACCCTGGCCTCTTCATAGGGGACATACAGTTCCAAGCATTCCTGTCCTTTACTAGGAACCAGGTTAGATGGGGTAAGGCTCACAAAATGTTCATAAACAGAGAAACTGGTTTAGATATTTGGATTAGAGGAGAGCCCCCAAAATCCTTCCCAACCATCATGAGACACAAGACCTTCATGAAAAGGGCAGGGGTTGTGGACTCATTGGCTCCTATCCATTTACATGTAATCCGCTCAGGCATCACATATTTTGGAGAATTCAAGGAAGAAGCTCTTGTTATTTCCAAGCTAAGATGGGATGTATCCTCTGATGAGGTTAAAAGTAGAGAGCCCTTTGGATATAGGAATTTCTTTGCAGCAACCTTCAAAGTAGAAATATATGCTAGACTACACTAGGAGGAAGGAGTTGCTTGGATGAGATGCAGGAATAACCTCCCTCTCCTCTGGTTTCCTCCAGAACTTTACCAGAAGGATTTTCAAATTAATAAAAAGAGACAAGATGCCGCTTTTGACGAAATCAAAAGAAACCATGGTTTCAGGAGACCTAGTGAACAAACTTTTCCTCCCTACAGTATAACTGGTTTACATGAAAGACTCTAGCTTCCATGAGGACATGCAAGAAGGTAAGCTGGGGGGTATGTTGGGTTACGAAAAAGGTATAAATATCTTCCTTTTTCCCATAGTTCATGATATAATTTTGATTGATTATTTAGATAGTTAGGGATAGATAGGAAAGAATATGATTAATATGTCTCTTAGGGTTGTTATTAAAGTTTTATTAAATAGATTCTAATTTACGATTGGAATGGTTTTATTTTGTTGTAGAATTGGATAAATAATTGTCAAAGATAACCAAAGAGATTTTGGCTATGCGCAAGCTATTGGAGGTTGAATACTTTTTAGACGCAAAGCAGTTTGAAGTTAATGCATTTTCTATATTGTAATTTTATAATAGTAAAGCAATCCTGAGGATATTTCGATCCTCAGGATAGCTTGATTTACCCAAACTATTTTAATATATAAGAGGGTAATAGATCCAGAAAAACAGAGGAAAAAACGCATTCAAGCACTTAGATTCAGAATTGTTCTGTGCAAGTAGTTTTTGTAAATGTTTTACCAGCCATGGAATCAATGAAAGTTTTGAGTGTTTTTATCATTCTTGTGCTCTGAGTTTCTCATAGCAGTACTTCTGAAGACCGAGGGCCGAGTCTGAAGGAGCTACTATCTCGTTCTGTAATTGTATCAGTTTGAAGTTTGATTTCTATTTTGTGATTCAGATCTCTTTTACAATAGCCAAGGATAAATGCATAAGTGTGTTAATGATTTTATGATTGTTTTCATACAGAAGATAGACATTTCCCTCAAGTATTAATGATTTCCATCACGATTTCCATTTCTGAAGTTATTGCTTGACAGTTCCTCACATTTTCATCTGCATTGTTCCTTTTCCTCAAATTTACGATTGTTGTTCCTTTCGGTTAAAGTTACAATAGTTGTTCCTTTCGGTTAAAGTTATAATAGTTGTTCCTTTCAGTTAAAGTTACAATAGTTGTTCCTTTCGGTAAAAGTTACATTAGTTGTCCCTTCCGATTAGATTACAATTGTTGTTTCTTTCCGTAGATAGAGTAATTTGTCATTTCCTTTCCAGTAATCAGAATTCATAATTGATAGTTAATTTTGCAAGTCCTTAGTTAGATTCAGTTACTGCTTTCTAGTTAAGTGAATTCAATAGATTAATTAGTTCCTTTTCATTTCACAACATCTTAGTAATCAGATTTCAATTCCATTTAGTTCTTAGAATCTTTGGTGAACGTTTGAGGAACCTGATTGTTGATGAACTCAGATTTGGTTTAGCTACATGATTTTAGGCTACCTACATAGACTTTGTTGATATTCTTGAGATAAAAGAAGAATCTCTGGGTTGATAAATTAATGTTAAACTAAGGTTGTTTTTAGGACATCTTTAGACACCAACACCTCCCTCACCCCACTGTGCATTACAATGTGAACTTCCTCAGCATTTTCGCAGGATGTACACTGGTGAGGTGCGAACTTCCCTCAGGCTAGTAATTGGTCAGGTGTGAACCTCCCAGGGAAAGAAGGATTGCATCACTTGAGTTTGTGTTTGGATAAAATTCGAATTTGCAGAAGGAATTTCTTGGTGCTACAGTTGATTCAAGATCGAAATGGCTTTCAATGGCTTGAGATTGGAGTATGCACTTGAGGGTAGCTTGAACTACATTTCTTTGAAGGACAGGATGGAGGCAGTACTCGAAGACAATGGCTTGAAGGAATTCATTGACGGAGATGTTCCTAAGCCAGTTGCTACAGACACTGCGAATCTTGATGCATGGAAAAAGAAAGTGGCAAAAGCGAGAAGGATTCTGTTGGAGGGAGTACAAGACCACATTGTCTCAAGTCTCCATGGTAAAGCCACACCACATGTAATGTGGAAGGTTTTGACAGATCTGTTCCAAAACAGTAGCGACCATAGGAAATTGGCGCTCAAAGATAAACTCGGGAAGATCAAGATGGAGAAGAGCGACTCCATTCCAAAATATCTCATGAAGTTTGTCCAATGTCGGGATGAGCTTGGAAGTGTGGGAATAAAAATTTTCGATGATGATTTGGTGAGCTTGGATCTCCTAGGACTTCCCAAGAGTTGTCACAGTTATCGAGACTCTGTCAATGGAAAGGAAAAATTGCCAGATTGGGAACAACTATGGTCAGATCTAGTGCAAGAGGAGTTCAGGTGGAACACCAGAGATGGATCTTCATCAAAGCATGATGATGAAGAGGATTTTTCTTTGGTTTCTAAGGAAAGGAAAGGGAAAGGGAAAAAATTCCATTCAAAATCCGAGTCTAAAGTCAAGAAGTTGGATTCGTCCAAAGTGAAGTGTTTTCACTGTCACGAACATGGGCATCTCGCTACTAACTATCCGTAGAAGAGGAAGAACAAGACAGTTGCTAGAGCTACAACTGGTGAGGCTCTTGTCTCACAATTTGAACTTGACTTCTCTTTGATCCCATGCATGGCTTCAAGTGCATTGGGATCAATGTGGTATTTGGATAGTGGCACTTCCTACCACATGATGGGAGATAAAGAATCTTTCAGTGACTTGGAGGAGAAAGATCTCAGAATGCATATTGAGATGGTGACAATGGATGATACAGTGCGACTGGTATTGGTACCATTACCTTTCAAAGGGATTCAAGTAAACCATTTCAATTGAAAAATGTTATGCATGTTCCAGGTCTAAAGAAAAACCTGGTCTTAGTCGCAATGTTGGAGGAAAAAGGCTATGACGTTGTTTTCAGTGATGGAAAATCTTTCCTGCGACATAAAGAAATGGTTCAAATTAAGAAGATAGGGATTCGAGTTAAGAATATCTACATGATGGAGATAGATGGTTGCGGTGCCATGGTGGTCAAGGTATAAAAAGTGGTGAGATGGGATGAGGGTGAATTATGGCACAGGCGATTGGGCCATCTTCATCATGGAGCCTTGAAGATCATGCAACAAATATCTACTGGACTTCCAAGGGGAACACTTGCTCAGTTAGATCAGTGCAAGGGGTGCACCCTGGGGAAGTATGTAAAGTCCACCTTTCATGAAAAGGAGAACCATGATTTGGTGATCCTGGAGAGAATTCACACAAATGTGTGTGGACCATTCTCGGTTGCTTCAACAATAAAACATAGGTATTACGTTATTTGTGTTGATGAATTTTCTCGTAAATGTTGGATATTCTTCATGCAGAAGAAGGATCAAAAGTTCTCAAAGTTCTGTGAGTTTAAAGCATTGGTGGAGAAAGAGTGAGGGAAGCAAGTGAAGGCTCTAAGGAGCGATAATGGTGGATAATACATCTCTAATGAATTCAAAGAATTCTACAACAGAGAAGGAATTTGAAGAGTACTCATAGCACGTCATAACCCACAACAAAATGGGGTCGCGGAGAGAAATAATAGAATGATCATGGGTGCAGCACGAGCGATGTTGCATGACTAGGGCCTACCAATGCATTTATGCCAAGAAGCATGCAATACTACAGTTTATGTGAAAAACTGTTGTCCTCATAGAATACTTGGCATGAGTACACCTGAAGAAGCTTTCACTAGTAAGAAACTTGATGTTTCTCATTTTAAAAATTTTGGCTCATCTGTTTATGTGCATGTGACCAAGGATTCCAGGAAGAAGCTGGAACCGACTGCAGAAGTTGGGATATTTGTGGGGTACACAGAAACACCCCATAATTATCATGTGTATTTTCCAAATAGTAAGATGATTGTTATGCGACGGGATATAAAATTCGATGAGGGAAAAGCCATGTGGTTGTCACTTGAGAGGGAGCTAGACTTTCATGTAGAAAAGGAACTGTCGGTTCCCAAATATGAGTCTCAATATGTGGATCAGCCACATGAGTAGGTTCATGTAGTGGAGGAAACCACTCATGCAGAGCCATCCATCAGAAATGGCAGAAAGTGCACCACAGAAGCTGACAGATTGAGACTAGATGTTGCACAGAATGTAGGAGCCTCTACTTCATAGCGCAGATAGAGATAATCTCCTAATTGATTTGCTGGATACATGGCTCTCATGAGAAAATGTATTGTGACTGAACCATCTTCCTTTCAAGAAGCAATGCATACCCCACTTGGGTTGATGTTATGGTAGAGGAGTATGACTCCATTGTCAAAAACAGTGCATGGGAAATTATCCCAAGACTGGTCAACAAATCAGTGGTGGAGGGTAAGATTTTAATCATTTTTCTTTGTGTTGATGATTTCATACTGACTGGTGATGAGCAGTTGATACACTCATGCAAGGAGGACCTTGCAAAGGAGTTCGAGATGAAGGATTTGGGCCTTCTTCATTATTTCCTTGGATTGGAAATATGGCAATGAGATGGTGAACTTTTTGTGTCTCAAGGCAAGTATGAAAGGGATATACTGGGTAAGTTTCACATGGAGGGATGCAAACCCATGGATACTCCTCTTCTAAGAAACTGGAGGAAAGAGGATGCTACTTCTAGAGAGGTAGTGGATGCTATTGTCTATCAGCGTTTAGTGGGTTTGCTAATGTATATAGTGAACATGAGACCGAACATTTGCTATGCGGTTAACCAGCTAAGTCAAGCGATGGTTAAGCCTACCAAACTCTTTTGGAAGGTGGGTAAGCATGTCCTGAGATATCTGAAGGGCACATCTGAGTATGGATTATGGTATAGATAGACGGATGAGGTGAAGTTGCATGGCTTCACAGATGTAGATTGGGCGGGCAACCCAACAGACATAAAGAGCACATCAGGGGGGATCTTTAGTATCGGATCTATAGTTGTTTCTTGGTATAGCAGGAAACAAAGATCTGTGGCACTTAGTTTAGCGGAATCAGAATACATGGCAGCGAGTCAAGCTGCATATGAGGCTATCTGGATGAGAAAGATCTTGGTTGGTTTGTTTGGTTCTCATTTAGATCTGACAATGATTTATTGTGATAATCAGAGTTGCATTAAACTCTCGATTAATCATGTGTTTCATGATAGATCTAAGCATATAGATATATGGTATCATCATATTAGAGATTGTGTGCAGCGGAAGATCATGTTGCTTCAATACATTCCTACAGAAGA
Organism: Picea mariana; assembly: GCA_032191745.1. Classification (NCBI taxonomy): domain Eukaryota; kingdom Viridiplantae; phylum Streptophyta; class Pinopsida; order Pinales; family Pinaceae; genus Picea; species Picea mariana. Next base: position 75,119 of record JASDQU010103613.1, read on the forward strand.
TCAGGATGCAAACATTCTGATGAAGGCGCTCACGAGGAGAAAATTCGAATACCATAGAGACAGGATTGGGGTGAAGGATAATCCCTTTCTTGTTGAGAGGGAGTTTTGAAAAGTCAACAAGAAACATATGTCTAATTTAATTTTCCCTTAAATAAATTGGACAATAAATATTAATCTATTATCTCATAATTACTTGAAATAATTAACCGAAATGGAAAATCAGTTAACTATAGGAAATTCGAGCTCAAAGGTTGCCTGGTAAGACATGGAGGTGACTTGAAGTTGTAACAGAGTTATAAGTGTAGTTATGAGAGTTGTAAATTATTTTAACTCAGTTAAGTGAGTTAAACCCAGTTGTACTAGTTGTAACTGAACTTGCACTAGTGAGAGTTCAGTGAATTAATTATTAATTAATTCAAATCAGTGAACTCACATGCAACTAAAGATTTGCCACAGTTAACTACATGCATGTTAGATCCAGTGGAGACCCAGTTGAGATAACAGGTGAAAGGGACAGTTTGGATATCAGTTGTGATTTGAGTGAAGTGCACTCATGAAATCACACATGCAGTGGATATGCTCATGAGCATGTGCAAACTAGGCAATTCGAATTCATTGTGAGAATTCTGATTGCAGGGATTGTGCAGAGGAGGCAGGCTGTCTGGAGACATAATTGGCACATGTATTTGTTGAGTTTTGTATGACAGTGTGAGACGATTGTATTATACTGAGAGCTCTTGGATTAGAGTTTTTTATGATATTGTTTCATGATCCATGATATACATAATATATGATAGTGGGGTTTTTAGCTTTATGCTTTCCCGAAAAAACTTTTGTGTTATGTGTTCTTGATATTCCACTTTGTGATCATGGTTTAATTTCTACAAGAATATTGGTAGAAGTGATTGTGTATTTAAAAATGGCATATAATTGTTAGATCAGGAGAATCGTAGGAAATACATTAAGTGTATTGAAATTTCTACAGTTTTACTGACAAATTGAAAATTAAGTTTATGTACTTTATGCATCGGATCGATAAGAATGTGAAACACATAAAACTCTATAACTTGTTGCAGAATAATAATTATGAATTTTACTTGATGCTCATAAGTGATTAAAGAGTTAAGTCATCATAAACCATGCTACAAAATAAGAGAAGACAAAAGCAAACAAGAAAGAGAAGTAGACACAAGAACTTGTTAACGGAGTTCACCAATCTTTGGCTACATCCCTGAGCTCGCTTCCAAGTAGAGGACCACTTTATTGCTCTTCAAATGCTCAAGTTCTCTTTACATTGGCTCTTTGCTTTTACAAAATGCTTCTGATCTATTGTACAAGACCTCCTTGTTCAGATACATACAAACCTCAACAAAATCCTCTCAAAACATGACAAAATGCCCTTCTAAATATGAGAAAAGGGCTCAAAACTCCAACTCTTCTTCGCATTCCCTGCATACAAAATGTTACCTCTCAAGCTCAAAAATCATGGTTTATATAGTTTTAGGCTCAGATGAGGAAGCCCAACTTCCCACAATAATCTGGCCTCTTTTGGGGATCAAATCCCCCTTGAAATGGCCAAATCAAAAATGCCCAATCTGGGCCAAACTATAGGGAAATAAACCCATTGTTCGTAAAAATTTCAAAATAAGCCCAAAAGGGTTGGGCACGTGTGCATAAATAGGTCACGGTACTAAGGTGGCCAAGTACCAGCCCTTTGGGTTGTGCGTTGGCCCCTAGCCCTCACATAGTGGTCATGTGCTGCAAAGTAATGGGACCGCACCCCTCCTATTGCGCCTATCCCTTTGGTTATGGCACCGAAGCATATGGTTTATGGTGCCAACCAATACACGCCCCCTTTATTTGATGGATGGGAAATTATACCAATGCACCATGCCCCTGGTTGTATGCTTTGACAAGAAACCCCGGGCTAGGGCTTGGCCCCAACCCCCTTTGCGCCAATTTACACATTGCAACCACTTTAACTATATAAAAGTGGGTTTTAACCCCAAGCTTCAATGTGGGCACATTGGCCAATGGTCCTCTCCCAAGAATTTGTGCTCGGTAATAGGTCATGGGTTCAAAACCCATGAACCCCAACAACATTTTAAACTACATTCAATGATATGGTGCCATGTGGCAGCCCATGTCTGGGCCCCATGGCACCTCTTCAATTCTCTACCTAAAATGCCACTTGTCAACTTCTAAGTGGATCTTCCCTATGCCTAGTCAATTGCTGCAGTGCTATCACATGTATCAATGCAATGTCATCATGGTTATGTCATGCTGACGTCGACATTCACTTTTTTGCCTGTTGATGTTTTCCCTGTTTGGGAAAACGATTAGCGTGTGATATCTATTGCATACATAATCCATTTGTGAAAGTAAATATATGGTCATAATTAGAACAATGAGCCAATTGCAATGGAATTGGTTTCCTTCAATTCTGAGAACTTTCATTTTTGAGCATTTTCTGGACCTGGGGAGCCTCCTGGATCAGGGAACCTCCTACCTTTTATGGTCTGGATAATTTAGAATAAATCTTTAGAAAGTTTGAGGTATAATTTTTTTAGAATTAGATATTGCCAACATAAGACATTTTCTTTAAATAAACACCTTCCCATTGGTGGGCTACACATAAGGAAAACATTAAATAACCGGTTTCAGTGCAAAAGGTTACTATGCATTAGATTTGGCGCGGAGCAGGAAAACATCTTTTTGGAGAAGTATGATGGATTTGTACAACCCATAGAACACATAGATAGGTGCATGGTTCAATGGATAATAGTGCCACCAAAATAAAGGCCATGACATTTTATTCACACATTAGAAGGCATTCCAAAGAACTGGTACTGAGAACAGGAACAATGCAGGAAAACTTTAAATTGGGAAGAAATGCAACAGAATTTTGTGATTACATTTTCCTTTGATAATGAGAGCCCATAAATAGATATGACACTGAAGGTGGTAAGAGAATGTATTTTTGAAGAAACTGAAGTGGAGATTGTGACAATATATCAGAAGAAACAGACAGTTAGACAGTTGCTACATTGTTATCATGTCACAGAAGAAGAAGACCGAACAAAAGAAAACCCTTGCAATATCCAAATCCCAGAAGTTGAAGGAGAAAGATAAGTCAAAGATCCACAATTATAATTAGAATATTATGAATCCCCATTGAATATAAAGAAGGTAAACATTGGAACCACAAAAAACCCAAAGATGGAAAGTATTGGAGATTATTGGGACAATCAGATAGTAGAAATAATAACAAAATTACTGCACGAATATAGTGACTTGTTTCCAACAACGTTTTCATAGATGAAGGGTTTAGAAGGATAACTAGGAGAGATGAATATCTCTTTGAAGCCATATGCCATACCTATAAGACAAGGACCTTATAAGTTGAATCTAGTGTATAAGTAGAAATTGAAGGCAGAAATTGAAAAAAAGTTAGAAGTTGGTGTCAAAGAACCTATGGAAGAATCAAAATGGCAAATGTTTAACAAGTAGTATGCTTGTCATTGATGGCAAGTAAAAACAATGGAGATGGCAGGATAAGGAGGATAAAATCCCTTGGGGATTCGGACGTAACAGCGTTGAGGAAAACGCGTGCAGCAAGGCTCAAGCTATCGGATTTCTCAGAGGAGAAGGAAGACATAGATCCACAGCCGTTGGATCTCATTCAGAAATCTTGTTAGCCTTCAGATCAGACTAGAGCTGCATGAGATTTACCATTGGGAAATGCCAAGGTGAAATCCCGACAGAACGTCAACCGTCAGATCTGATTATAGACAAGAAAAGCGCACTGAAAAGGAGGACAGATCTTAGATGTTAGATCCAAGTGCAAGACCCGACCACCGTTGGATCGAGGAGAACCTGCACGGTCTTTAAAGGTCAAGGAGGTTTGGTTGCGGTCATGGGGATAACGGTCATATGGACCAGGAGCCTAGCCATCGGAGTTTCGATAATCGTGAGTTGGATATGTCAAAGTTCATTGACATCACAAACCCCGAAATCACGATGAGTGAAATCCCGACTGAACCTGAACCGTCAGATCAAGATATGATCTAGACCATCGACTCGACCCACATCAATAGACCACGTCAGCTAAGCGACAGATGGAACAACCAGGTAGTGACAAGTGTCAGACTGATTCAACAATTCAGGCACATGTGGGTAATGAATCAAAGTGACACGTGGCAGTAGCCCCGACGGGATAAGGCTGAGGTCACAGCCCTTGGCCACATCAGTGAGAGATGGACAAATGTCAGAGGACAACGAGGAGTCGAGTCTTGTCGCACAGTCAGGTGGAGAACG
>JASDQU010103613.1:79535-113468 GCA_032191745.1 Picea mariana
TGCATCATTGTGATCATCATTCAGTGTTTCTGCAAAGAGTTTTTAAAAGAAGCATAATTGTTTAAGCACGGTAACAACTGATTCACCCCCCCCCCCCTCTTAGTTGTCCAACAAAAAAACCCAAAGATGGAAAGTATTGGAGATTATTGGGACAATTAGATAGTAGAAATAATAACAGAATTGCTGCATGAATATAGTGACTTGTTTCCAAAAACGTTTTCATATATGAAGGGTTTAGAAGGAGAACTAGGAGAGATGAATATCTCTTTGAAGCCATATCCCATACCTATAAGACAAGGACCTTATAAGTTGAATCTAGTGTATAAGTAGAAATTGAAGGCAGAAATTGAAAAAAAGTTAGAAGTTGGTGTCAAAGAACCTATGGAAGAATCAAAATGGATTAGCCCTATGGTGGTGTAGGAAAATAAGCAAGGGAGAATCATGATCTATTTTGACTTGATAAATTCAAATGATACTTTCTTACATGATCCTTTCCCTACCCCATTTGCATATGAAGTATTGGAGAATGTAGGAGGTCAAGAAGTTTATTAATTTATAGATGGGTTTTGATGATACTGAGAGGGGGGTGAATCAGTATCAATTACAATTTAAAAAAAAAATCAACTTATACTTCAACCATATTATATATTGGATTATATCCAATGAACAATGAACAATAGTAGAAGAGTTACACCAATACACCACAATACAACATGCACAATATATGATAAATAATCATTAGTTATTGTTCAAGGGAAGTAATGACTTCCAATGGTAGCTACAACTTCCAAATATAAAGGGAGGGATAAACCTCCAAAAGGAAAATACAATAATCCAATATCAAAAGACTTTTTTCCTCTCCATCCTTGCCCCTTCCTTCCACCCAAGAATATATGAGATATAATAAAACTTTACATTAAATTATCACCATCAACCAACCATCACATAGAACTTGATAATGCTTCACGAGATTTCTTCAACTTCTACAATTATTCACTTCTTGGAATACCCCAATCCTGTAGATAATATTACTCAATGTATTCTCTAAAACTCCTCCAAGTTTCACTTCTTGAATCCTCCCAGGAAAGGAGTTATAGAGAAAATGGTAGACCTTATTCAATTCTGGTTTATTCAGGAGAGCGAACTTGTACAACATGCGCTGCGCTCAATATTTAACATAATATTCTGAAATTTGTACATAGTAAACTACAACCTGTACTATTTCCAATTCAATTGGTCTCACTTAATTTGGATTTTCTATGAAGACGTTATGATTGTTTTATCTGGAACACATGTTTATGACTAACTTCAGGACTAGTCAAAAACCCTATCTTCCACATAGTGTATCTCCAAAATTATAGTGAAGAAAGAGTTAAAATTTTTAGCACATGTACCTAGCTATGTCTTCTCAATATCATACAAATTTCACCATCTAAATCATTCTAGAAACAAAGTTATAGCAAAAATGGTAAGATGACCTATAAATAACATACCTTAGAACACATCATCAAAAGACTTCATCCTCCCTTGAAATTCGGCCTTCTTTACTTTAGCTTTCCTCTCAAATTCGAATTATATCTCCTTTTTCATTAACAAACTTGTGTATGTTCAAAAATGAATGTATAATGAGATGTATTTATACCCTTTATGTCACTTCCTTTTAACATTAGGGTTGACATGTAGTTTCTGCTTCAATTCACATTGTCATCTTCAAAAATTCATTTCTCCTCAATCGTGAGGATCCACGTGGCATTCCATGTACCACTGGAAACAACATGACTTATACTATCCATCCATGGGTGTTGTACCTACATGTGTAATTTCCTTCATGTCTATATACTTCAATCAACTATTGGGTCCAAAAGACAATGGTTAGGGTTGACATCAATGACTAAACCCAATGAATAGGGTTGACATCAATGACAACAAGAAATCTTTCAACAATCTCCCCCTTTGTCATTGATCGAAACACTCATGCTCCCCTTGTCATCATGATACCAATTTCTCTCCCCCTTTGACATCAATGGCAAAGGGTGGGGCTGCTCCCCCTGAGTTCAATGGCATATGGTGACCTTCTTCTTTGGGGTTGCTCCCCCTGAACATGTGGCACTCAATAATACTTCATCCTTATTTTTGGTATTTGGGACATTTTATTCCTTGGAATCCTTTTATCTGGCTCATGTCTTCTCTCTCTTCTTCATTTCTAGGATGTATATGTTGTTCAGTCTTCTTGTTGCAGTTGCAACCAATATTCTTGAGTTCTTTTCTCTGATTTTACATTTTTGGGAGTCAAACATAAGAGTGTATCCTTGATCACATACTTTTCTGACACTGAGGAGATTATGCTTCAGATCTTCAACCAATAATACGTTTCCTGCTTTTACATTTTCACTTCCAAGCTTTGCAGTTCCTTTTCCAAGTATTTTGGTAGATTATTCATCTCCAAATGCAACATTTCCACCCTTTTTCTTCAATATGACAAATTTTCTTTGATCTCCAGTCATATGAGATGAGCACCCATTGTCTATGAACCATTCATATTCTTATTTGCATTCTTTAGCGACCAATGTTATTCAACAGTTTTCATTGTGTGGAATTTCTTTCCTTTTCCATGTTGTAGTTGGTACAGGGACATTTGGCATAGGATTATCTTCCTTCATCTCTCTGCAATCTCGTGCTTTGTGACCAAGATTATTTCACTTTTAGCATATAATATTTCGATCCATTAATGGGTCAAATGGATTATAATTTTTGTTGACAAGTCTGTGAACATTTCCATATCTACTATTTTCACCATTCATGTATCTTGCGCAGTTATTCCTTTCATTGATTCTACAATTGATTTCCTTGTGTCCAAAATTTCCACAAGTATAACAATGTCCAAGAAAAAAATTTTGATACCTAGGAGTAAGTGATCTTTGTGGTGTATTCCATCTGGGTTCACAATCTATTCTTCTGTGTTTTCCTTCATAATGATTCTTTCATACATGATGGGAGAGAATCTTCTTGATGTCTCATTTCTTCTGAATTCTAGTCTTCTATCTTGTTGTTCAAATTGATCTGGAGTGTTGGTTTCATCCTTTTCCTCTTCCTTCTCTTGTTTTGTTTTCTTCAAACTGTCATGGTATCCTAGTCCTATCTTGTCATTTGGATATCTTTGACTGCTAAGGATCTCAATAGTATCTCCCCCTTTGTGTGATCCAATTTTTCTTTCAATTTCTCATAATCTTCTAATTGTTCCTTCAAGCTACCAATGGTCTTTTCAAGCCTGTAATTCTCTTCTTCACAACTACTCAATTCACCTTTTAGTATTATGTTTGTGTTTCTAAGATTGTTATTTCCAGTTTCAACATGCTTCAACTTTTCAAGATTCTCACCTTCTTGTTCACTCTCTATGTTGTCTTTGTATCCCCAAAAGGAATCAAGGTTGGTTTCTTCATCTGAATCTTCTTCAAAAATGATTTCTTATTCTTTAGAACTCGTGTGATCATCATCCTAGAGAATATAGAGTTATTGTTCCATTGGATCCCTCAGAAGGAGGAAGGTATGTGGAACCTGCGACGGATAATATTATTATAGAAGATGTGAATAATCTATACAGGACTACCACGCACAAAGGAGATTATATCAACCCAAATGCAGATGGCATGCTTAGCTGGAGGAGTATTAGTTCATGGGCTTCAAACTCTGACACGGGACTCAAAAACTTGCAAAAATGATCACATGAATTATCTAGCAGGAGATGTGTTAGAATGATGTGTGCGATGAGGTGGATTGGTACTATAGAGGTAAGAGAACCTCCCACTTTTTATGGATCAAACTATTTAGAATAATTTTTGATGAAATATGAGGTAGAATTTATGGAAAACCAGAGATTACTAGCACAATATATTTCTTTAAAAGCTACACCTGCAATATGGTGGGGTACACATAAGGCAAATATCAACAATTGGTTCGAGTGAAAAAGGCTACTGTGCATCAAATTCAAGACAAAACATGAGAGAAAATATGAGGATAAATATGAAGGATTTGGAAAACCCCAAGAGCATGTAGAGAAGTGCATAGTTTATTGGAGATTAGTACTACCAGAATAATGAACACACCATTTTATTCAAAAACTAGAAGGCATTCCAAAGAAATGGTACACAGAACAGGAACAATGTAGAGAAACTGCCAACTGGGAAGAAATACAACTGAACTTTGTAGTTACATTTTCCTTTGAGCATGATAGTCCATAGATGGACACAATGATGAAAGTGGCAAGAGACAGGATATTTGAAGAACCATAGTTTGAAATAATTACATCATCTCAGAGGAATGCTAGTTAGACAGTCAAATAGTTACTACATTGTTATCATGTAGCAGAAGCAGAGGAACCTAAAGAAGATAATATGCACAACATCCAGATCCCAGAAGTAGAAGGTGAAAGGGAAGTAGAAGGTCCCAATATGGACTGAGAATATTATGATGCACCTTTAAAGATTAATTAAGTCAACATTGGAACTGTAGATAACCAAAAGATGGCTAGTATTGGAGATTATTTGGATCATCATACAGTAGAAAAGATCATAGAATTATTGCGCAAGTACAATGAATTATTTCCAACAACATTTTCATAAATGAAGGGGATAGTGGGAGAGCTAGGAGAGATAAAAATATATTTTAATCTAGAAGCAATACCTATCAGATAGAGTTTGTATAGATTGAATCCAACATGCAAAGAGAAGGTGAAGACATAAATTCACAAGATGCTAGAAGTTGGTGTTATAGAACCTATAGAAGAATCAGAATGGATCAATCTTATAGTGGTGCAAGAAAATATGCAATGAGGGATCAGGATTTATGTAGATTTGTTAAAATTGAATGATTCTTGCCTACATTATCCTTTTTCTACCACTTTTACAAACGATTTTTTGGAAAATGTAAGGAGTCAAGAAGCTTATTATTTTACAGATGGATTTTCAGGTTATCATTAGATAAGGATTGCACTAGAAGATAGACACAAGACAACATTTTCTATAGAGTGAGGCTCATTTCAATATACAATTATCCCATTTGGATTGAAGAATGCACCGACCATTTTTTCAAGAGTAGTAGTAGCAGCTTTCAAGGACTTTATTCATAAATTTTTGCAGGTTTACTTGGATGACTAGACAATGTTAATTTTATTGAAATATCATGTTGAAGTATTAAGGTTGATGTTGGACAGATGCAGACAGTGTCATATATCACTAAACATTAATAAATGTATTTTTAGCACATCTTTTGGCATTTTATTAGGACATGTGGTGTGTAAATAGGGTCTATTGGTTGATCTTGCTAAAATTGTTGTCATAGTTAACTTACCACCACCAAAGTCAGTGTGCCAGTTGAAGAGTACATTGCGATATACTGGGTACTACAGAAAATTCATCAAGGGATATGCACAGATCACTATGCCAATGGAGAAGTTGTTGAAGAAAGATACTAAGTACTAGTGGAATGAGGAATGCCAAAAGAGTCTAGATATTTTGAAGGAGAAGATGGTTACTGCGCCGATTTTAGTATTTCCATATTGGGATAAAGAATTTCATGTACATGTAGATGCATGTTGTTCAAGAAAAGATATGAAATTATCTTACTCAAACATTTTCAGATATTTCTTGGCTAATGCAAGATATTCGGGAATATTACCCTATGTTTATATCCTCAAAAGTGTTTCCCAATCCACAAGTATTAATTACAAGGGGTTAGGATGGTTTTTTGAATAAAATATTGTTGCAAAAATATAACATTTCTATACAATTTTCTTAATATAACAGATGCAAAAAGTAAATCTGGAGACAAAAAAAAAAATACCAAGTCACATATCAACAGAGATGAGACAGAATAGCAATCACTTATTTCATTCCAAGAAATCAAAATAATCATTCTCTTTACAAAAATACCTGAGGGAATTTGGACCAAAGTCAAACTTAGATATCTCTGATGAAAACCATATAAAAGGACTCTGACAGGAAGTAAAAACTGAACTTTAAAATATGGAACATTTTTCCATAGATTGCTTCCCACTTGAGTTTGCACAATATCCTTTATCATTCATGAAATTTAATTCATAAACAGACAAGTCTACACAGACTATCAAAGATAGATCAACACCTCTGAAAGCAAGTGTCTGAATGATGTAATTCAGCTTTGAATCTTGTTGTCTACAATAGTACCTTGCTGTTATAAAAGAGAATTAGGATTTTAATGAATTGAAGAATGAATGAAAACTAAACTATCTCAATAAAACTCAAGAGCAAACCTTAGTATGTTTTCTCCTATTCTCCTCTTATTCTTCCTTCTCATTTTGCTTTTATACATTCCAAATTAGTTGAAGTAGTTCAACTACTTCATTTTGTTAAGTGAACTAAAACTCAACTAACTTTTAGTTTAGGGGAAGAATTAATAATAATAATAATAAGGGCCTTTCAATAAATAATAGCTAGTAGGTGGGACCCCTTGTGACTCCCTTTATTTTCTTTAACAAAAATAAACATAACTAGACAATAAATTAGACACATCCCTCCTTGTGGATCCCATAACAATTTCCATAATTTTAAAATTAAATATGAATGATATTTCAAATCATATCCAAACATATAATATCCAGAACATCCCAAAATAGTATGTTGTCCAAAACCTTCAGCAGTCCACTGTGTTGGATCATGTTGTCATTGATGCTGATGGTTTGATTGATTGATGTCATTGATTGATCTCAAGTGATTGATTGATGCCAAAGGATTAATTGATTGATTGATGATTGATGTAATGTCATATGTATTGTCCTTGATGAAGATGGATCAATGAGTTGTCATTGATACATGATGCATAGTTGATGTATATGATGCAATGGTGGATTGATGCAAAGATGAATCAATATAGTATTATCATGGTTGATAAGGTGCACAAATGGATGAACTCCAAAGTGGTCCCCTTATGGTGAAATCCCTCATGGGAAGACGCTTTGCGGGTTGAGTTATCCTAGAAGAATGGTTGGAGGACCCATGCTTGTATGTGGAATAATGAGATAAAGATCAATAAATTTGTTGGTGAAACTATCCTATATGAATAGTTATTGTCATTCCATTTCCGGTGGTATGTGGAATGTCACATAAATCCTCACAGTTTGAGAGTTATGGCCTTACGAAATTGGAGGACCCCCATATGAAGGCTTGAAGCCCCCGAGGTCAAAGAAGTCAAAGTGACCTAAAAGAAGAAATCATTATTAAATGATGAAGTAAAGTGACAAAGTCAAGGTGGATTATTTAAATAATAAAGAGAAGCGACAAAACCAAGAAATGATAAAGTAAGGTGACAAAATCAAGAAGGGAAATTTAAATGATAAAGTATTGAAGAACTTTCTATTTATGGAAAGTGGTTAACCCTAAAATAAGGAAACTAGGTTAAGTGACCTAGAAATGGATTAAGTGACCTAGAGGATGGAAGTATAAATAAGACAGCTATGGACTCTTGCAAATCATCATTTTTATGGATAAATGGAGAGCTTCTTGTGAGAATATATTTTGGAGTATTGATGGAGAGCTTCTTGTGAGAACATTTTTTTGTGGATCTCTTGAGAATGATTGAAGATCTATTCTAAGAAAGAGATCCCGAGGAATATCTCATGGACACATTGAAGTTTCGACAAGTCTGAGATCATGAAGGAGAAATTCTTGGAATTACAAAAAAACCAGATTTTCTTATGCGTACACAAGTTGTCTATGTAGAGGGGGCGTATACGCAAGCTGTCAGTGTACAAGGTGCGTACAGTACGCAGGCTGTCAGTGTATATGGAGCGTACAGTGGATAAAATCATGGATATTTGTGGTTGAGTTGATGTCAAGTTGTTGAAGACTGAAGAAGGTTCCAGATCTGAACTCTATGGGCTCATATCTATCACTGAGACACTGGTATGGTTACATTATTGTCTTGATGGATAACATTGCTTATTGTGTTTTAAATGCCTAGGGAATTCTTGGTATGGTTGCTATGATGTGGTTTATGTTGGTTGATGGAGTGAGAAACACTCTTATGTTTCAGTACTGATATGATGGCTATAGTATGTTTATTTCTTATGCATGATTGAGTAGCATTCATATTGATTGGTTGTGGAGCATGAGTAAGCTATTGGAGAGATTTGATGTATTGTGATTGACTGGTGGTTAGTTTGGATAGTGAGTAACATAAGAGAATGATCAATTGGTTGCATAGGATCTGAGTTGATATTGAAGGATAAACGCTAATAGCTCAGAAGGTATACGCAGGTTGTAGTATTGTTTGGGAGCATATACGCATGTTGTAGTACTGCTTAGGCACATATACACGCAGGGTGTACTACTAGTAGGGTGCGTACACACGCATGTTGCACTACTGACATGTCGCGTACCTATTGCATATTGATATATGTTGAGAATTGTTGCCTCATCTCAGCTGATGTTGAGGATGTAAGTTGATTCTTGCATTATAGAGCTGGTGCTCTTGTAGATTTGTACTCTATTCAGTTGTTGCTGAAAAACCCCAAGGATTGTAGTCTACAATAAAAAGAAAATTGTACATACATCTTGTGTTCTTTGTGTTCCTTGTGGTGATGACTTGTTGATGATATGTTGTTGATATATGTTCACATATAACTGGTTATAAATGACAACAATGAGTAATGAGTAAAATGTTGAATGTTAACTAACATGTTTTGTGTAAGAGGAAAGTTTTGGGAAAAAGAGCCCCACACTCTTTCAACCCCCCCTTCTCAATGTGGTAGGTGTGTCCAATAATTGGTATCATAGCAGACCTTCACTACAAGCCTTAACAAGCTTGGAGGAGATCCATAGATACACAAATGGATGATGAAGTTACAATCCTTGATGAGGAAAACTTTTATACTTGGAGAATAGAGATGAGATTATATTTGAAGACAATGGGAGCAGCTATTTGGAAGGCATCTATTGGTGGATCGGTTCCCTTGAAGAACAAGTCAAAGTTTGCAGCTCAAAGGGAAGGGAAGAAGAATGATGCATTGGCTCTCAAGACCATTCTTAGTGGACTCTCAAGCCCTATCAAAGAGAGCATGGGACAATGCACTTCCACCAAGGATCTATGGCTAAAGCTAAAGGAGACATATCAAAGGAAGAAGGAGAAGGAAGATATTGAAGATCACTCCATCAAGATCATTAAAGGTAAAGAATCTTTAAAAACCCTTGATTGTATTATTTCTAAATGTGATCTTGAAAACATTTCAAGTGAAGATAAAGAATCAAGTGATGATAGCACAAAGGAAGATCTTTAAGACATTTCAAATGAAGGCAAAGAATTATGTGTTGATGTTGGAAAAATAAAGATCGTGAAGATATTTCAAATGAAGGTAAAAAACCCTCAAAAACCCTTGATTGCAATGATGATGGTGATGAATTTTTCTCTACAAGTGAAGAATATGATCTAGAAACAGTTTGTGTAAAGTTTGATGGTAATTACCCCATTAAAAGAATAGAAGAAAATATATTAAAACTTCAAAAGGAATTTGAAGAGAGTTTATATAGATATAGAAGTGATCATTATTATATAGACTATAACTATCTTTCGGATAACACTAAGAAGTTTCTTAGGAGGATTCTAAGGAACATCTTGAAATTAAAGGAAATGCTCAAAGAACAAGAAGAGAGGAATAAGACTCAATTAGAAGAAAAGGAAGAAGAGATCACAAGACTAAAGAATGGAAAAGAAGATATGAATGTAGATGATGAGACTATCAAAAAATTTTGAAACCATTGTCGATCTCAAGACCCAAATTGAAGAAGCCAAAAGAATAGAAGAACTATTGAAGAATCAAATAAAATAAAAGGAAGAGTCATGTTGTAAGTTAGAAGCTTAAATTGTTGATCTTAGAAAGAAAGTGGAGAAGTCAAATAAATTCTTGAATAGCTCAATAATCTTGGATGAGATCTTGGAAAGTCAAAGATCACCGTATGATAAATCAGGTCTTGGATACAAAGGAGAAGCTACACATGTTGAAGAAAGAACCTCAAAGAATCATGAGGTAAGTCCATAAAAGAAGGAAGACAATGTTGCAAAACAACCATCTACACAAGGCAAAGAAAATTTCAAAAGAACAAAGCAAGGAGGACAACAAGAAGCTATTCTTGGGACACTAAAGAAAAGGTACGAAAGTATTTTTCATGGGAATTGTTATTCATGTAATGGATATGGACACAAAGCTTTTGAATGTAGATATTATGAAAGGAGATATAATGGAAGATCTTGTAACACCATGAGGTGTTGGATATGTGATCAAGTAGGACACATTGATGTTCATTGTAACACAATGAGATGCTACAGTTGTAGTGGATTTGGCCACAAATCCCAGGAGTGCTGGAACACAAGAAGAAAGTTCATGATGAGGACTTCAAATAGCATGGATAGAAGAAGGAATGAAGTAAGGAAGGGAGACATCTTTGAAAATATGGATACTCAGAGCTCAAGTTCTGAGAAGTAAGGACATCTACAAAAGTGGGTGAAGAAGACAGAGAAGCCAGAATAGAATGAAAGACTGAAGGGAAGTTCAAAAGTGTCATCTACTGAGGTATACGCAGGTGATAGTGGTGATAGTCACATACATACACAGGCTGACCTTGAATAGATCATGTACATACGCGAGANGAGCTCAAGTTCTGAGAAGTAAGGACATCTACAAAAGTGGGTGAAGAAGACAGAGAAGCCAGAATAGAATGAAAGACTGAAGGGAAGTTCAAAAGTGTCATCTACTGAGGTATACGCAGGTGATAGTGGTGATAGTCACATACATACACAGGATGACCTTGAATAGATCATGTACATACGCGAGATGTTGTGCAACAGGTCGTGTATATGTGGTAAAACCTTGGGAAAAAGGCAATGCACATAGCTTGCAGCTTGATGTGATGGTATAACTCTGTGATGAAGGGTCTAACATGGTTTATTGCAGGTTCTGACACTGTTTTTTGTAGGTTTTCATAATTCTATATTGGATTATGTAAGGTGATGATGTAAAATAAAATCTTTGGTGCATGGGACTAACCCATG
Source organism: Picea mariana (assembly GCA_032191745.1). Taxonomy (NCBI): domain Eukaryota; kingdom Viridiplantae; phylum Streptophyta; class Pinopsida; order Pinales; family Pinaceae; genus Picea; species Picea mariana. Next base: position 90,612 of record JASDQU010103613.1, read on the forward strand.
AACATGGATTGATGCATTTTATGTTGAATAACAATGCTGGTTATAACAGTGAAGTTATGACACCTTGGTTATGTAATATATCTTGATGATGTATTGGAATCTTACTTGTTGGAAATCTTGATGCATGCACTTAGCATATGAGTGGGCTACACATTGGGACATGTGTTTGGTGATTTGATGAGGTGATCATGTTTTACATCATTGTTGATCTATAGTTGATGCATGATTGGTACTTTTCTAGTACATTGATAGAGGCACCTACTAGTAGTTTGATTGGCACATGTTTTATGGAGGATTTGGCATACATGTATGGGATTTATCATTTTGTGGTGTTGGTGTATGATGGTGTACATGTTTTGGTACACTCATATATGGCATATGCTTGATGATACTGCACCTTTGGTACTACTTGATTAACACAACAATTGTGTAAGTGTGATGCCTTCCAAATATTTGGGAAGCCATCCAAAAGAGATGAGATGCCACTAAAAGAACAGGTTACTTTACAAGTTTTCGATAAATGGGAAATATATTATTTAGGTCTAATTAATCCACCAGCAAGAAGATCAGGAGCCATATAAATTATTACAACAAAATAGTTAACAATATGTGCATAGGCAGCACCAGTAAAGGATTGCAGCAGAGAGACTACAACACGCTTCTTATTTGATAATGTGGTGAAAAGATTTGGATGTCCAAGAATATTGATGAGTGATAAGGGGACTCACTTCATCAACAATAAAATTGAGACAATTCTTGAATAATTTAAGATATATCAACAAAAGCGTACACCTTACCACCCTCAAGAAAATGGAATAGTGGAAGATTTCAACAAGATTTTGGAGAATTCCTTGACAAAGATTTGCAATGTAAATAAAGATGATTGGGATTTGAAGGTACCAATAGTACTTTGGGCTTATAGAACTACCTACAAGAAACTAACAGGAAAAACACCCTTTAGATTTATGTATGGATAGGAGGCAGTAGTTCCTTAGATTATTTAATACCAAGTCTATGCATTGAAGCAATTACAGACATGACAGAAAGTGGTGCAGCATGGGAAATATTGGCTTAACCAATGCAATTAGAAGAAGACATAATCATGGCAGGTTTCCATCAAGAGGTATATAAGGAAAAGGATAAAGCATGGCATGAAAGATATATAAATAAGAAGAAGTTTAAGGAAGGAGATATGGTTCTCCTCTATGACAGTAAGTATTTGCAGTACCCAAGGAAGCTCAAAATGCATTGGGTAGGGCCATATCAGATAAAGTTTGTCACAGATGGAGGTGTTGTAAAACTTCAAGACTTAACCGAAAAACAGGTGAAAGGAATAGTGAATGGTAGTTGAATGAAACTGTATAAGGATAGTCAACCTACTAACTCTCAATAGTTGCAGCGCAATAAGTAGACTTGTAAATATTGTAAATATTAAGAGCTAAAAGAAGAAAAAGGAAGATAAAAACATAAAAATGAAGAAAAAAATAAAAAGAAGTAATTGGGAGGAATACGTGACCCAGAAATGACATTGCTCAGCAACTGGTGCGACATAATTTGGAAGATTGCGTGTAGGAAAATTACACTCCACAAATGATCGGAAAAAGACAAAAATAAGATAGAAAATTAATGACTGGGTTTATAAAAAGGGAAAAGCATGGGAAAGTTTGACACTTAGTGAATTTTGAGCATCTGAGCACGTGAGAGAAAAAGAAAAGGGTGATAGAGAAAGAGGAGAATTCAATCAATTAAGTGCAATAATAGTTCGACAACACCCTCGAAATTTGTAACTCCTAGCCAATTTGGGCGAGTAACCCGAAAGTCTGGTAGGAAGAAGGAAAAAATGGAAGAAACATAGATTTTTGTTGAGATAGAGTACGTAAAAAAATCTGAGACTGAATCAATCAATCATACCAAAGTAGAGGAATAATTTTCAACTTCAGAACATGTGCAAGTAGGTAAAAGTGTTGAAAAACCTAATGGCAGTGCAAGCCCTAGTTCCAAAAACCCTACAGAAAATGACAAACATAAAAAACATGTTGTAGAGGAAGTAGAAGGTCAACAAGAAATAGAGGGAGAAGAAGACAAAGAACCCAAGGATCAAGCCACAGAAGAAAACCTTGCCATGGGTCAAAAGAGGAAACCACCAAGCGCAATGCAAATCACACTATCCCATCTTCCAGACGTTGTAGTCGTAGTAGAAGATATGTTAGGAAAGGTGCCAAAGATAAAGTATGTGTACCATGACATAATGAACATAACGAAGTTTCCAGACTTTGTGCAGGAAGCATACTTGGAGAACAGGGGGGAGATAGGACCCCTAGGGAAACCTATTCTAGAGCCCGCATAGTGGGTTACAAGTCTTTACAATTCAAGTGTGATGAATCTATTGGACATACCGCATATTGGGTGCAGTAAAAATGTGGGATTGTGTGTGAAACAATTATTGTCCGGGGTACATGGAGGTATCATGTGGATGGATAGGTCAGTCCCCATTGATGTGGATCTAATAGCGAAGATCACAAGGCTACCTACCAGCGGGGTAAAGCAAGAGGATTATTTGGACAATAGGATAGAGATAAAGAAATTGCAAAGGAAGTAAAAACAAAGTTTGGGACAAACAGGGGAACCCAAGGACTAATAATCAAGGACATTAATGATCAGGAAACAATTTTTTCAACAAAACCGATGGCATGCAAACTATTGAGAAAGTGTAGAAACGAATAAGCCCCAATAGGAGTGATAGAAATAGTTGCACAATGCGCAAAGGGTGCAGTGTTTAGTTGGGTGCCATATCTGTTGAACCAATTCCTGGTAGATTGTAGAGATGCATAAGATAATGGAACAAAATTCCATTACTCTTGGTTTCTAACACTTATTGCATTGGTGGGCTCTAAGGAGCCCAAGTTTTCGGCTTTCTGAGACAGGAAGTGAAAATGTTATGTTGCAAGCTATGAAACATTGTGGTAGGCACAAGACCCCAAGAACCAACAAGATAACAACGTGGTATTCTCCATGTTCTTGGAGGACATGAAACAAAACACAACTAATGTATGGAGGATCCCAGTCGAAGTGGTGAAAGAAAATGAAGAGATTGCAAACTTCAAGGCCTCAAGACATCATTTATGGATCCAGGCCACAAGGGAATCAAAGAAGAAGTGGTTGGAAATGAGATAATGCACATCAAGGGAAGAGGTAGATTGGATTGTGAAAGATTGTTTCGCGCAGTGGAAGGTGCTAGCAACACAAAAGCAAGGAAACAAACATAAGGAGCTAGCTAAAGCAGGAACATCCAAAAAGACAAGCAGTCTAGCCAAAAATACTAGGAAGGTTGTAGAGTGCAGCCAAGCTTCAAGAAGCAGTGTAGCAAGAAAAAAGCCTAGAAAGAAAGAAATATTATCAAGGACATAAGTCAAAGGAGATGGTGAGAAGGATAGTTCTATACCACAAGAAGTAAATTATGGGGAAACACCAAAGATGAAAACTGATACGTAGAACTCAACCCCAACTAAGAAGAGAATGAGAGCACAAGAGGAAGAAATCAGGAAAAAATGAAGTATCCTAAAAATCCTCCTACAATCACTATTAAAGAGGACAATGTCAATATGGTAGCAGAAAAAGTCCAAGGAAGAGGGGAGGATTTAGTATGCGCAACAAAGGTTCAAAGGGAGGAGATCATGGAAAAACTAGTAGAAGTACATGACATCTTGCAGAGACTGCAACTCAATACAACACATCATCCAACAATGCAACAGACAAAAAAATAACATGGAACATCAACGCAGAAGGATCAGGAAGAGACTGTGGAGATAATAGTAGCAAGTAGTGTCATATTCAGAGTCACACAATACATGTTGGAGATGGATGAACATACAATGCAAAGACTACTAAAGGATGTGGAACATATGGAGTTGGTCCTGGGGAAAATACCCACAAAGGCGCTATATGGACTGCAAGCAAGAGTAATGAAGGAATTACAATCTAGAGCTAGGGTAGATACCACCAACCTAGCATTCATTCAAGAGGTGAAATAGATTCTACAAGTGACAAGTGAACAAATCACACTGGAAAAGGAGGAAGAGAAGCAATGTGATGACAATTTGGAGAAGAAGCTCATAGAGGTATACATGAGTATACACGTTTGTGTGCAAGCACACGAGGTTACAAAAGAAGTGAATATACAAAAAATTGCGTAGAGCATGGAGAGATACAAGCAAGAAATAACAGAGTTAACATAGAAGTTAACTCCGATCACACCTACAAAAGTGTGAGAGAAAAGGGAGAAAGAGGCTACTACACACATAGAAAGTATAACACATGAGGTTAAAGAAGTGGCAGAACTATATAACAAGACTACATAGATTTGGACAAGCCATGAATAGTACAAAAATATCCAAGAGTTAGAGCAGAGGGAGGAAAAACTAAACGTGGCAGTTAAGGACTTGAAGAAAAGAAAGAAAACCATGTACATTTCCATTAGAATGAAGGTAGCGCAAGAACTAAAGAACTTGCAGGCCGAAGTAAAAAATGTGCAGTAGCAGAAACAAGCCAGGTAGGCTCGGTTGGATCCATTTCACCAACAAGAAGAAGGGATGATAGATGAGCTCCAAATAGAAAAGTAAATATGGGAACAGGTTCTCACCAAAAGCAGAGAAGTTCTGACAGAGCACATAAAAGCGCAGGATTTGGAGACACTAGAAGGGAAGAGTGCAGAGGCCAAAGAGAAAGGAAAAAGATAAGAAAAGAATTTTCATGCACTGGAGGTGGTGCACTGAGTCTTAGTGGCTCAGGACAAGCCACATGTTAGTGTTGGGGACATGTTGGAGGAGGCATGTTTGGAGAGAAACACATCAAGCGAGGTAGTGAAATGTGCCACCTTTTGAGGAAAACTAGGATGCACGACATGATTTGCAGAAAATCGACGCGAACGTGGAGAAACCTAGCCTAGCTAGGGCTATGGTTTTGGGATGTGTTGTAATGGTTTCTAACCCATATTTATAACATAAATAATGGGTATGAGGTAGAGGATAGGAATCAAATTTTTATGGTATGAGTGTGACAAGTCTGTTTTGGAGAACCTATCTTTTATTTTTTGGGATTGGAAGTCCATTTTGAGAGTTGAAGAGCTTGAATGAGGTCAAATTAGTTGAGGGTCAGGTCATAAGTTGTGGATTTATCCTAGTCCACCTCATTACTCACTACTCTGATGTAATGCACACAACACTTTTTGATGAATTAGAATAAAGAAGCAGAAGATATTTGTGGATGTAGCTCCAGGGGGGGTGAACCACGGTAAAACCATGTGTGCAATGTATGGTAATTTATTATTGGTTATGTTGTTATCATTGAATGGTTAGATAGATGAATGGATCATTTATTTATTGTGTGCATTAGATTAAACACTCAAATGAATGAATGAATAGATCTGATGAATAGTAGAATAGAATGCATGGTTAAGTAGAAATAAGAGATAAGAAGTAAGAAAGAACATCCCCCAATCCCTTCCATGACTGCAGACATATGCTTCTTGTAGTCCCCCATAAACCATCTCAGGTGACACTGCATTATGCACTATATGCGTGGTGTAGCCTTTTAGTTTACTAGAAGGGTCGATGGTGATAAGAGTTTTTTTGGAGAACTAAGGTAGAACTCGGGTCAACCCATAAGTCCAACAATGGGGTAGATTGAGGAAATCCTACACGCCACATATGAGAGGAAAACTAGAGGTCAAGGGTTTGGCTTTAGAAGAAGGCTCTCCATTCCAGATCCAAATTAGTGTGGAAACCACAACTCCATGTGTGACTAAGACATATGAAGAAGAAAAATCGGTTAACCAACAAGTGATTAGTGGTAGAAGGATTTTTACAGTATGAGGATCTAGTGGAAATTCAAGAAAAATTATAAGTTCAACAAGCAACAATCAAGTATCTACACCGTGCATAGGTGGTAGTACAAAAAACTTCACAACAAAATGACAATATCCAACTATTAGGTTACCATTGTTTTGAGGAGAAGGGTCAGAGGACCCATAAAAACATATGTTCATTTTCGAGAAGATTTGGGCAGCTAATAAGATTACATATGAAGACACAAAGGTTGCACAGTTGGAAATCACATTCAAAGACCACACATTGGATTGGTATATGGGTCTCATAGTAAATAATCCAACAGGAGCACCTACAATCATTGCAGAGGTGAAGAGGCAATTAATAAATGAATTTCAAATAGCAAGTTCAAAGGATCAGTTCATGAATGAGATGATAGAGATTAAGCATAAGCTAGGAGAATTGGTCTAGGAGGTGGACTAGAAGTTCAAAAGACTAAAAGGTAAGTTTAAGTTTCTTGTTACTGATATGAAACATAGACATTTTTTTGTCAATTATTTATTTCCACACTTGAAGTATCCTTTGAGGAAACAAAAATTCCAAAGTCAAGCTGAGGCTTTGCAAGTAGCCTTGGAGTTAGAGGAAAATAAATATAAGTAGACATACCTATATATGGAAGAGATGAGAGCATCTCTGAAGAATTTAACATTTTAGTTAAATCAGAATAAGGGAAAGGAAAAGAGGGAAGACGTTTGGTGCACATTATGCAGAACATAGGGCCATAATAAGAACATGTGTCCATTATTTGAGCAATATATAGGAATAGGTATTCCAAATCCATTATCGCCAGGAGGAACATGGTGTGAGATATGAAAAACACATGGACATGATCCTTATAATTGTCCCAAGATGTAGAAGTATCAAATAGTACCAAAGACTACATTTTGTAATTTTTGCAAATCCGTTGGACACGATGACAAGGAATGCAGAACCTTGGATATAATAAAGGATAGGACATCAGATGCATATAGAGTGCATGATGAATTAATGATATCACAACCTATGTAGCAGCCGCAGTATAAAAACACCCAGCAGTTTGTAGCACCACCACAGTATAAAAATGTGCAATAGTTTGGAGCACCACTGAAGTATAACAATGTGCAACAATGTGAAACTCTACCACAATACAATAATGTGCAGCCTTAGTATAAGCAAGGACCCCAATATAATACACTACTCAAGATACTTTACACAACCACCTGTGACATGTATATATTTTCGTGCAACAAACCATGAGACAAAATACTATCTGGCACTATTGACAAATATACAGGACAAGAGAAACCCAAATAACCAGAATGTACAGTGGATTGTTGTAGAAAATGCATAAGAGGATGGGAAGAAGATCAACATAGTTACTAGAGGTGGAACCAAGACTAGAGCAGATGCAACAACGAAGGATTGGTATCAATACCAATGGGTTAGGAAGAATACAACACCTAAACAAAATTTTGATGCACACAAAGAGAAGGAGACCTTCAAAGAGGCCAGACATGATATTTTAGAAGAGAATATTACATATGCTACAGGAAAAATGCTAGGAGATGAGGTACCAGTGTATGAAACGCCTCCCTTATTTGATCAAACCAACAAAGAGTATCCTTGAGAGAAAGTAAGTAACTTACGAAACTTTTTGGGGTCTTGTGTAAAATTGTTGAATGATAAAAATTCTTTACAAGTACTGCAGAGTCTGTTAGAAAAGTGTAATTCTAGGGAAGAAGGGGTAAAGACAGTGAATCAGGTCTGTAAGAAGAGAAGAATAGGTAGGGAATTCAGTTTGAATGCAAATATTGGATATTTTAATATGGGGGATATCATACTAGAATTAGGGTCTGATTTCAATGTTATGCCAAAGAAGACATGGGAAGCTATGGGGGAGCCTACATTGGGGTATTCACCTATTTAGTTGAAGCTAGAAAACCAACATAGAGTGGTGAAAATTGGTAGATTGAAGGGGATACCAGTAGACCTAGATGGTGTGCACACCATGACAGACTTTGAAGTCATTAACATAGTAGATAATACTTTACCATATCCATCATTGTTGGGTCTGGACTTGGATTTTGATAACCAGGTTGTTTTTAACTTGAATACCAGGAAGATGATCTTTGAATCAGGGGAGTACAAATTTATTGTTCCATTGGATCCCTTATAAGGAGGAAGGTATGTGGAACCTGCAATAGAAAATTTTATTATAGAAGACACAAATCAACTATATAGAACTATTGCGCGCGAAGAGGATTACATCAACCCAAATGCGAATGGAATGTTGAGTTGGAGGAGTATTATTTATGGTGCCTCAAACTCTGACACATGTATGGAGAACTGAAAACAATGATTACATGAACTATCTACCCAAAGATGTGCCATAATTCCACACGTGCTAAGATGGGTTGGTACAGAGGTAAGGGAATGATCCAAAAATGAGAGGTTTTACTGACAAATTGAAAATTAAGTTTATGTACTTTATGCATCAGATCAATAAGAATGTGAAACACATAAAACTCTATAACTTGTTGTGGAATAATAATTATGACTTTTACTTGATGCTCATAAATGATTAAAGAGTTCATTCATCATAAACCATGCTGCAAAATAAGAGAAGATAAAAGAAAACAAGAAAGAGAAGTAGACACAAGAACTTGTTAACGGAGTTCACCAATCTTTGGCTACGTCTTCGGGCCCGCTTCCAAGTGGAGGACCTATTTATTTATCTTCAAATGCTCAAGTTCTCTTTACATTGGCTCTTTGATGTTACAAAAGAATTATGATCTGTTGTACAAGACCTCCTTGTTCAGATACATACAAGCCTCAACAAACTCCTCTCAAAACATGACAAAATGCCCCTCAAAACATGAGAAAAGTTCTCAAAACTCCAACTCTTCTTCACATTCCCTACATACAAAAAGTTACCTCTCAAGCTCAAAAAGCATGGTTTATATATTTTTTAGGCTTAGATGAGGAAGCCCAAATTCCCACAAGAATCTGGCCTCTTTTTGGGATCAAATCCCCTTTCAAATGGCCAAAATATCCTCAAAAATGCCCAATATGGGCCAAACTATAGGGAAATAAACCCACTGTGCATAAAAAAATCAAAATAAGCCCAAAACGGTTGGGCATGCATGCATCAATAGGTCACATAGGTACTAAGGTGGCCAAGCACCAGCCCTTTGGGTTGTGCACTAGCCCCTAGCCCTCACATAGTGGTCATGTGCTGCAAAGTAATGGGACAATGCCCCTCCTATTGCACCTAGCCTTTTGGTTATGCCCCRGAAGCATATGGTGCAGGGTTCCAACCAATGCGAGCCCAATGGATGGGCGATTATACCAATGCGTCGCACCCCTATTTTTATGCTTTGACAAGAAACCTTGGGTTGGGGCTTGGCCCCAASCCCCTTTAACTATATAAAAGTGGTTTTTAACCCCAAGCTTCAACATGGGTGCATTGGCCAATGGTCCTCTCCCAATACTTTGTGCTYGATCATAGGTCATGGGTTCAAAACCCATGAACCCCAACAACATTTTAAACTACATTCAGTTACATGGTGTCATGTGGCAGCCCAGGTCTGGGCCACGTGGCACCTCTTCATTTGTCTACCTAAAATGCCACTTGTCAACTTCTGAGTGGATCTTCCCTGTTCCCAGTCAAATGTTGCAATGTTTCCACATGTCTCAATGTTATGTCAACATGATGATGTCATGTTGATGTCAGCATTGACTTTTTTTCCTGTTGACTTTTTACCTGTTTGGGAAAATGGTTAGAGTGCGATAACTCTCGCATACAATGTATGTTTGAGAAAGTAAATATATGGACAAAATCAACGCAACAAGACGGTTGCAATGGAATTGGTTTCATTCAATTCCTAGAACTTTCATTTTTTATCATTTTATGGACCCGAGGAGCCTCTTGGATCATTCGTCCCCACTTGGAAGATTTTGGACCACCAAAAGTATGGTTTTAATCAGGTAAGAAGTGAGGTTACTGCCTCCCCACTTGTCTTGTATCATCCATCCTTTCTGCCGGGACATTGATCACCTGACTAATCACAACAAACATAAAAACTGAGATAGCATTGTTTATCAAAGTAATCATCCCATTTATTGCACAATCATCTACATTCTTTGTCGCATTTAGTAGCCATACACCACTGAATAGAAAAAAACTAAACAACAATACTGAATATGTGAATGAGAATGAAAAAACATGCTTCTCATTCTGAACTAGAACAATAATCAAAGTATGCAACTGAACCTCATGTTGTACTTCTTGTGACACTTCATGATTGTTAGAAACATACTGAACCATCTCATATTTAGCATCACTAACTTCTTGATTTTTTATAGACATAAGTGTTGAAATTTTTCTTGAATTTACCATTCTTTTTAATTGCCCTGTAGTTGTAAAAGATCTGTCAGTTTTTATGACATGAGCATGAGCAGTGTACTCTTTCCTATATTTCTTGAAGCAATATTTATTTTCCTCCCTGTAGAATATGGATTTTATATCATAAATGTATGGGCTTCCTAGGACAATTACACATATGTCCAGTGGCACTATATCAAGCTCTACGTCATCAACATAATTATAAGTGATTTCGAACTTAATTTTATATTGCTTGGTTACTTGCAAATTATTATCACCACATATCCATCCCAATGGATATGGTCTAGGATGAGGCTTAGTTTCAAGTCCCAAATTATTTACAACCTCTTCACTGATTAAATTGGCTTGTGATCCACTGTCTACAAGAGTATCAATTTTAGCATTATTTGTTATGACCCTTATGTGGAAAATTTCACCCCTTGTATGCTCATCATTTGCAACATCTGAATTAGAAGAGCTAGTACTTGCAACAGAATTTATACCTTGGACTCCCATAGCTACAATTGTGTCTTATCACCAGAGTCTGATCCCAGATCCACTTGAACTGGTGCACTAGTTGTCATATTCTTTCTCCCTTGATTGTCATACTTCTTTGGCTTCATCTCAGGATGTAAGATCCAACAATGATCTTCATCACGGCCTACCTTCTTGCAATGCTTGCAAGTAGGCTTCTCCTTTCTTGTTGTGGCCGTCTTCTTCTCTTTATCTTTTCTTTTCCCTCAATCTTTTCCTTGCCAAGTATCTGTAGAAACACTATCACCAACATTCCCTTTACTTGATTCAATGTTAATGACTTGTATACATACTTCATCAAAGTTATAAGGATTTAACATAAGAATAGTGTGCTTGAGATAAGAATGTAGACCACCAATATATTTTAGGAGCATCTCTTGTGTATATAAAGGAATACCCAAATTTAATGCTTTCTTATGAAATGTTCAAGTATATTCTTGTACACTTTGATTCTTATCTTGCCTTAAACTTTTCTAATTCATCATTTCCTGTTGCATGTATGCTAATGGATAGAGATGTTTCTTCAATGCAGTGATAAAATCATTCTAGGAAGAGATTGTTTTACCATTTTTCTTGAGATCATCTTTAGTTTTTCTTTTCCACCATATGAGAGTTGTGCCTCCCAATTTGAGACTTTCAAATTGGATCTTTGTTTCATCATCAACAATCCTTTGTATCTTTCAATAGACTTCTATCTTTCTAACCCAATTATCTAGCTTTTCTGCATCTAATTCACCATCATAAGTGGGTAAATTAAACTTTACATCAAAATTTAATAAAGGCATATCAGAAGAATGATGAGTTTTTTTAGGTTGCTTTTCCTTGGAGGAATGTATACTTTCTTCACTTATAGATGACGAGGATGAAGGGGAAGAATGTTTTGAAGGTCCGCCACCTCCAAATCCTCCTTCTACTCTTACTGAAAAATCACCTTCTTCAACATTTGGATTTCTTCATTGTCTTCTTTCATGGTAAAGTTCCTCTACCATGGATTTCATCAATTGAAATGCCTCAAATAAATTGTGCTCGGATGCATAAGGACCTAGTTTTCTTGGTAAATACATCTCTTGTTTATGAGGTCTCCTTTGAATATCTGGATTAAGAGCCTCAAGTTGGCCTTCTCCTCGCTTGAATTTGGCTCTGGTGAGCATCCAATGCTTGCAATTCCTATCAAACCTTCAAAACCAAATTCTCTGATACCTTAAACTTGATCCAAAAATGAGAGGTTTTACTGACAAATTGAAAATTAAGTTTATGTACTTTATGCATCAGATCGATAATAATGTGAAACACATAAAACTCTATAACTTGTTGCGGAATAATAATTATGACTTTTACTTGATGCTCATAAATGATTAAAGAGTTCAGTCATCATAAACCATGCTGCAAAATAAGAGAAGATAAAAGAAAACAATAAAGAGAAGTAGACACAAGAACTTGTTAATAGAGTTCACCAATCTTTGGCTACATCCCCGGGCCCACTTCCAAGTGGAGGACCTTTTTATTGCTCTTCAAATGCTCAAGTTCTCTTTACATTGGCTCTTTGTTTTTACAAAATACTTATGATTTGTTTTACAAGACCTACTTGTTTAGATACATACAAGCCTCAACAAAATCTTCTCAAAACATGACAAAATGCCCCTCTAAACATGAGAAAAGGGCTCAAAACTCCAACTCTTCTTCACATTCCCTGCATACAAAAGTTACTTCTCAAGCTCAAAAATCCTGATTTATATAGTTTTAGGCTCATATGAGGAAGCCCAACTTCCCACAATAATCTGGCCTCTTTTTGCGATCAAATCCCCCTTCAAATGGCCAAAATATCCTCAAAAATGCCCAAACTGGGCCAAACTATAGGGAAATAAACCCATTGTGCATAAAAAAAGTCAAAATAAGCCCAAAAGGGTTGGGCACGTGCGCATAAATAGGTCACATGGGTACTAAGGTGGTCAAGTGCCAGCCCTTTGGGTTTTGCGTTGGCCCCTAGCCCTCACATAGTGGTCACATGCTGCAAAGTAATGGGACCACACTGCTCCTATTGTGCCTAGCCCTCTAGTTATGGCCCCAAATCATATGGTTTAGGATGCCAACCAATACACACCCCCTTGATTTGATGGATGGGTAGTTATACCAATGCACCATACCCCTAGTTGTATGCTTTGACAAAAAACCTTAGGCTGGGGATTGGCCCCAACCCCCTTTGCTCCAATTTACACCTTGCAACCACTTTAACTATATACAAGTGGGTTTTAACCCAAATCTTCAACGTGGGTGCATTGGCCAATGGTCCTCTCCCAAGAATTTGTGCTCAATAATAGGTCATGGGTTCAAAACCCATGAACCCCAACAACATTTTAAATTGAATTCAGTGATATGGTGCCATGTGGCAACGCATGTTTGGGCCACATGGCACCTTTTCATTTCTATGCCTAAAATGCCACTTGTCAACTTCTGAGTGCACCTTCCCTATGCCCAATCAACTATTTCATGTTGTCACATGTCTCAATGCTACGTCAGCATGGTTATGTCTTGCTGACATCAACATTCACTTTTTTGCCTGTTGACTTTTTACCTGTTTGGGAAAATGGTCAGAGTGTGATAACTCTCGCATACATCGTTCGTTTGAGAAACTAAATATATGGTCAGAATTAGAACGATGAGATGGTTGAAATGGAATTGGTTTCATTCAATTTCGATAAATTTCATTTTTGAGCATTTTCTAGACCTGGGGAGCCTCCCAGATCAGGGAACCTCCTACTTTTTATGGTCTAGATAATTTAGAATAATTCTTGAGAAATTTTGAGGTAGAATTTTTTGAGAATTATAGATTGCTAGCATAATACATTTCCTTGAAAGAAACACCTTCCCATTGGTGGGCTACACATAAGGAAAACATTAATAATTGGTTTCAGTTTAAAAGGTTACTACGCATTAGATTTGGTGCAGAGCAGGAACACATATTCTTGGAGAAGTATGATGGATTTGGAAAACCCATAGAAAACATATGTAGGTGCATGGTTCAATTGATAATAGCACCACTAGAAGAAAGGCCACATCATTTTATTCACACATTAGAAGGCATTCCAAAGAACTGGTACTCAGAACAGGAACAACGCAGGAAAACTACAAATTGTGAAGAAATGGAGCAGAATTTTGTGATTACATTTGCCTTTGATAATGAGAGCCCATAAATAGATATGACACTGAAGGTGGTAAGAGACATGATTTTTGAAGAACCTAAAGTGGAGATTGTGACAACATATCAGAAGAAACAGATAGTTAGACAGCTGCTACATTGTTATCATGCCACAGAAGAAGAAGACCGAACAAAAGAAAACCCTCGCAATATCTAGATCCCAGAAGTTGAAGGAGAAAGATAAGTCAAAGATCCACAATTATAATTATAATATTATGAATCCCCATTGAAGATAAATAAGGTAAACATTGGAACAACAAAAAACCCAAAGATGGAAAGTATTGGAGATTATTGGGACAATCAGATAGTAGAAATAATAACAGAATTACTACACAAATACAGTGACTTGTTTCCATCAACATTTTCATAGATGAAGGGTTTAGAAGGATAAATAGGAGATATGAAGATCCCTTTGAAACCATATGCCATACCTATAAGACAGGGACCTTATAGGTTTAATCTAGCGTATAAGTAGAAAGTGAAGGCAGAAATTGAAAAAAAGTTATAAGCTGGTGTCAAAGAACCTATGGAAGAATCAGAATGGATTAGCCCTATGGTGGTGCAGGAAAAGAAGCAAGGGAGAATCATGATATGTTTTGACTTGATAAATTCAAATGATACTTTCTTACATGATCCTTTCCCTACCCCATTTTCATATGAAGTATTGGAGAATGTAGGAGGTCAAGAAGCTGATTAATTTGCAGATGGGTTTTGATGATACTGAGAGGGGGTGAATCAGTATCAAGTACAATTTAAAAAAAAAATCACCTTATACTTCAACCATATTATATGTTTGATTATATCCAATGAACAATGAACAATAGTAGAAGAGTTACACCAATACACCACAATACAACATGGACAATATATGAGAAATAATCAATAGTTATTGTTCAAGGGAAGTAATGACTTCCAAAGGTAGCTACAACTTCCAAATATAAAGGGAGGGATAAACCTCCAAAAGAAAAATACAATAATCCAATATCAAGAGAGGTTTAGCCTCTCCATCCTTTCCCCTTCCTTCCACCCAAGAATATATGAGAGATAATAAAACTTTACATTAAATTATCACCATCAACCAACCATCACATAGAGTTGATAATGCTTCACGAGACTTCTTCAACTTCTACAATTCTTCACTTCTTGGAATACCCCGATCTTGTAGATAATATTACTCAATGTATTCCATAAAACTCCTCCAAGTTTCACTCCTTGAATCCTCCTAGAAAAGGAGTTATAGAGAAAATGGTAGACCTTATTCAATTTTGGTTTATTTAGGAGAGTGAACTTGTACAACATGCCCTGCGCTCAATATTTAACATAATATTCTGAAATTTGTACATAGGAAACTGCATCCTATACTGTTTCCAATTAAATTGGTCTCACTTCATTTGGATTCTCTATGAACACGTTATGATTGTTTTACCTGGAACACATGTTTATGACTAACTTCAAGACTAGTCAAAAACCCTATCTTCCACATAGTGTATCTCCAAAATTATAGCGAAGAAAGAGATGAAATTTTTAGCACATGTACCTAGATATGTCTTCTAAATATCATTCAAATTTCACCATCTGAATCATTCTAGAAACAAATTTATAGCGAAAATGGTAAGATGACCTATAAATAACATACCTTAGAACACATCAGCAAAAGACTTCATCCTCCCTTGAAATTCGACCTTCTTTACTTTAGCTTTCCTCTCAAATTCGAATTATATCTCCTTGTTCATTAACAAACTTGTGTATGTTCAAAAATGAATGTATAATGAGATGTATTTATACCATTTATATCACTTCCTTTTAACATTAGGGTTGACATGTAGTTTTTTCTTCAATTCACATTGTCATCTTCAAAAATTCATTTCTCCTCAATCGTGAGGATCCACGTGGCGTGCCACATACCACCAGAAATGGCATGAATTATACTATCCATCCATGGGTGTTTTACCTACATGTGTAATTTCCTTCATGTCTATCCACTTCGATCAACTGTTGGGTCCAAAATCCAATGGCCAGGGTTGACATCAATGACTAAAACCAATGACTAGGGTTGACATCAATGACAATAATCAATATTCCAACAATCTCCCCCTTTGTCATTGATGGAAACAATCATGCTCCCCTTGTCATCATGATACCAATTTCTCTCCCCCTTTGACATCAATGGAAAAGGGTGGGGCTACTCCCCCTGAGTTCAATGGCATATGGTGACCTTCTTCTTTGGGGTTGCTCCCCCTGAACATGTGGCACTCAATAATACTCCATCCTTATTTTTGGTATTTGGGACTTTTTCTTCATTGGAATCCTTTTGTGTGGCTTAAGTCTTCTCTCTCTTCTTCATTTCTAGGATGTATATGTTGTTCAGTCTTCTTATTGCAGTTGCAACCAATCTTCCTGAATTATTTTTTTTGATTTTACATTTTTGGGAGTCAAACATAAGAGTGTGTCCTTGATCACATACTTTTCTGACACTGAGGAGATTATGCTTCAGATCTTCAACCAATAATATTTTTCCTGCTTTTACATTTTCACTTCCAAGCTTTGCAGTTCCTTTTCCAGGTATTTTGGTAGATTATTCATCTCCAAATGCAAAATTTCCACCCTTTTTCTTCAAGATGACAATTTTTCTTTGATCTCCAGTCATATGAGATGAGCATCCATTGTCTATGAACCATTCATCTTCTTCTTTGCATTCTTTAGCGACCAATGTTATTCGACAATTTTCGTTGTGTGGAATTTCTTTCCTTTTCCATGTTATAGTTGGTACAGGGACATTTGGCATAGTAATATCTTCCTTCACCTCTCTACAATCTCGTGCTTTGTGACCAAGATTATTGCACTTGTAGCATACAATATTTTGATCCATTAATAGGTCAAATGGATTATAATTTTTGTTGACAAGTCTGTGAACATTTCCATATCTACTATTTGCACCATTCATGTATCTTGCACAATTATTCCTTTCATTGATTCTAAAATTGATTTCCTTGTGTCCAAAATTTCCACAAGTATAACAATGTCCAAGAAATAAATTTTGATACCTGGGAGTAAGTGATCTTTGTGGCGTAGTTCATCTGGGTTCACGATCTATGCTTCTGTATTTTCCTTCATAATAATTTCTTTCATACATGATGGGAGAGGATCTTCTTGATGTCTCATTCCTTTTGAATTCTAGTCTTCTATCTTGTTGTTCAACTTGATTTGGAGTGTTGGTTTCATCCTTTTCATCTTCCTTCTCTTTTTTTGTTTTCTTCAAACTGTCATTGTATCCTAGTCCTATCTTGTCATTTGGATATCTTTGACTGCTAAGGATCTCAATAGTATCTCCCCTTTTGTGTGATCCAATTTTTCTTTCAATTTCTCATAATCTTCTAATTGTTCCTTCAAGCTACCAATGGTCTTTTCAAGCCTGTAATTCTCTTCTTCATAACTACTCAATTCAGTTTTTAGTATTATGTTTTTGTTTCTAAGATTGTTATTTCCAGTTTCAACATGCTTCAACTTTTCAAGATTCTCATCTTCTTGTTCACTCTCTACGTTGTCTTTGTATCCCCAAAAGGAATCAAGGTTGGTTTCTTCATCTGAATCTTCTTCAAAAATGATTTCTTCTTCTTTAGAACTCTTGTGATCATCATCCTGGAGAATATAGAGTTATTGTTCCATTGGATCCCTAAGAAGGAGGAAGGTATGTGGAACCTGAAATGGATAATATTATTATAGAAGATGTGAATAATCTATACAGGACTATCGCACGCAAAGAATATTATATCAACCCGACTACATATGACATGCTTAGTTGAAGGAGTATTAGTTCAAGTGATTCAGACTTTGACACAGGACTCGAAAACTTGCAACAACGATTACATGAATTATCTAGCAGGAGATGTGTTAGAATGATGTGTGTGATGAGGTGGATTCGTACTGTAGAGGTAAGAGAACCTCCCACGTTTTATGGATCAAACTATTTAGAATATTTTTTGATTAAATATGAGGTAGAATTTATGGAAAACCAGAGATTACTAGCACAATATATTTCTTTAAAAGCTACACCTGTAATATGGTGGGGTACACATAAGGCAAAGATCAACAATTTGTTTGAGTGCAAAAGGATACTGCACATCAGATTCAAGACAGAACATGAGAGAAAATGTGAGGAGAAATATGAAGGATTTGGAAAACCCCAAGAGCATGTAGAGAAGTGCATAGTTTATTAGAGATTAGTACCACCAGAATAATGAACACACCATTTTATTCACAAACTAGAAGGCATTTTGAAGAAATGGTACACAAAACAGGAACAATGTAGAGAAACTACCAACTAGGAAGAAATACAACTGCACTTTGTAGTTACATTTTCCTTTGAGCATGGCAATCCATAGATGGACACAATGATGAAAGTGGTAAGAGACAGGATATTTGAAGAACCATAGTTTGAAATAATTACATCATCTCAGAGGAAGGCTAGTCAGACAATCAAATCATTACTACATTGTTATCATGTAGCAGAAGAATAACCTGAAGAAGATAATATGTGCAACATACAGATCCCAGAAGTAGAAGGTCCCAAGATGGACTGAGAATATTATGATGCACTTTTAAAGATTAATAAAGTCAGCATTGGAACTGTAGATAACAAAAATATGGCTAGTATTGGAGATTATTGGGATCATCATACAGTAGAAAAGATCATAGAATTATTGCGCGAGTATAATGAATCATTTCCAGCAACATTTTCATAAATGAAGGGGATAGAGGGAGAGCTAGGAGAGATGAAAATATATTTGAAGATAGAAGCAATACCTATCAGACAGAGGTTGTATAGATTGAATCCAACATGCAAAGAGAAGGTCAAGACATAAATTGACAAGATGCTAAAAGTTGGTGTTATAGAACCTATAGAAGAATTAGAATGGATCAGTCTTATAGTGGTGCAAGAAAACAAGCAACGAGGGATCAGGATTTATGTAGATTTGAGAAAATTGAATGATGCTTGCCTAAATGATCCTTTTTCTACCCCTTTTACAAATGAATTTTTGGAAAATGTAGGGAGTCAAGAAGCTTATTATTTTACAGATGGATTTTCAGGTTATCATCAGATAAGGATTGCACCAGAAGATAGACACAAGACAAAATTTTCTATAGAGTGGGGCTCATTTCAATATACAATTATTCCATTTGGATTGAAGAATGCATCGATCATTTTTTCAAGAGTAGTAGCAGCATCTTTCAAGGACTTTATTCATAAATTTTTGTAGGTTTACTTGGATGACTAGACAATGTTAAGTTTACTGAAATATCATTTTGAAGTATTAAGGTTGATGTTGGACAGATGCAGACAGTGTCATATATCACTAAACATTAATAAATGTATTTTTAGCACATCTTTTGGCATTTTATTAGGACATGTGGCATGTAAACAAGGTCTGTTGGTTGATCTTGCTAAAATTGTTGTCATAGTTAACTTACCACCACCAAATTCAATGTTCCAGTTGAAGAGTACATTGCGATATACTGGGTACTAAAGAAAATTCATCAAGGGATATGCACATATCACTACGCCAATGGAGAAGTTGTTGAAGAAGGATACTAAGTACTAGTGGAATGATGAATGCCAGAAGAGTCTAGATATTTTGAAGGAGAAGATGGTTACTGTGTCGATTTTAGTATTTTCATATTGGGCTAAAGAATTTCATGTGCATGTAGATGCATGTTGTTGAGGAAAAGATATGAAATTATCTTACTCAAACATTTTCAGATATTTCTTGGCTAATGCAAGATATTCGGGAATATTACCCTATGTTTATATCCTCAAAAGTGTTTCCCAATCCACAAGTATTAATTACAAGGGGTTAGGACAGTTTTTTGAATAAAATATTGTTGCAAAAATATAACATTTTTATACAATTTTCTTAATATAACAGATGCAAAAAGTAAATGTGGAGACAAAAGAAAAAATACCAAGTCACATATCAACAGAGATGAGACATAATAGCAATCACTTATTTTATTCCAAGAAATGAAAGAATCGTTCTCTTTACAAAAATCCCGGAGGGAGTTTGGACCAAAGTCAAACTTAGATATCCCCGATGAAAACCATACAAAAGGACTCTGACAGGAAGTAAAAACTGAACTTTAAAATATGGATCAGTTTTCCACAGATTGCTTCCCACCTAACTCTGCACAATATCCTTTATCATTCATGAAATTTAATTCATAAACAGACAAGTCTACACAGACTATCAAAGATAGATCATCACCTATGAAAACAAGTGTTTGAATGATGTAATTTAGCTTTGAATCTTGTTGTCTACAATAGGACCTTGATGTCATAAAAGTGAATTAGGATTTTAATGAATTGAAGAATGAATGAAAACTGAACTATCTCAGTAAAACTCAAGAGAAAACCTTAGTATGTTTTCTCCTTCTAGTCTCCTCTTATTCTTCCTTCTCATTTTGCTTTTATACATTCCAAATTAGTTGAAGTAGTTCAACTACTTCATTTAGTTAAGTTAACTAAAACTCAACTAACTTTTAGTTTAGGGGAATAATTAATAATAATAATAAGAAGAAGAAGAAGAAGAATAAGGGTCTTTCAATAAATAATAGCTAGTAGGTGGGACCCCTTGTGACTCCTTGTATTTTCTTTAACAAAAATAAACAAAACTAGACAATAAATCAGACACATCCCTTCATGTGGATCCCATAATAATTTCCATAATTTTAAAATTAAATATCAATGATATTTCAAATCATATCCAAAAATATAATATCCAAAACATCCAAAAATAATATGTTGTCCAAAACCTTCAGTAGTCCACTGTGTTGGATCATGTTGTCATTGATTCCAATGGTTTGATTGATTGATCTCAAGTGATTGATTGATGCCAAAGGATTAATTGATTGATTGATGATTTATGTAATGTAATATGTATTGTCCTTGATGAAGATGGATCAATGAGTTGTCATTGATATGATGAAGATGGATCAATGACTTGCCATTGATACATGATGCATAGTTGATGTATATGATGCAGTGCTGGATTGATGCAAAGATGAATCATTATAGTCTTATCATGGTTGATAAGGTGCACAAATGGATGAACTCCAAAGTGGTCCTCTTATGGTGAAATCCATCACGGGAACACTCTTTGCGGATTGAGTTATCCTAGAAGAATGGTTGGAGGACCCATGCTTGTATGTGGAATAATGAAATTAAGATAAATAAATTTGTTGGTGAAACTATCCTATATGGATAATTCTTGTCATGTCATTTCCGGTGGTATGTGGAATGTCACATAACTCCTCACAGTTTGATAGTTATGGCCTTATGAAATTGGAGGACCCCCATATGAAGGCTTGAAGCCCCCAAGGTCAAAGAAGTCAAAGTGACCTAAAAGAAGAAATCATTATTAAATGATGAATTAAAGTGACAAATTCAAGCTTGATTATTTAAATAATAAAGAGAAGTGACAAAATCAAGAAATGATAAAGTAAGGTGACAAAATCAAGAAGGAATATTTAAATGATAAAGTATTGGAGAACTTTCTATTTATGGAAAGTGGTTAACCCTAAAATAAGGAAACTAGGTTAAGTGACCTACAAATGGGTTAAGTGACCTATAGGATGGAAGTATAAATAAGATAGCTATGGACTCTTGCAATTAATCCTTTTTGTGGATAAATGGAGAGCTTCTTGTGAGAATATCTTTTGGAGTATTGATGGAGAGCTTCTTGTGAGAACATTTTTGTGTGGATCTCTTGAGCATGATTGAAGATCTGTTCTGAGAAAGAGAGTGTGAGAAATATCTCGTGGATGCATTGAAGTTTTGGCAAGTATGAGATCATGACGGAGAAATTCTTGGAATTACAGAAAAAAACCTATTTTCCAATGCGTACGCAGTTGTCTGTGTATAGGGGGAATATACGCAAGTTGTCAGTGTACAAGGTGCATACAGTACGTATCCTGTCAGTGTATAGGGAGTGTACAGTGGATAAACTCATGGATATTTGTGGTTAAGATGATGACAAGTTGTTGAAGACTGAAGCAGGTTCCAGATCTGCACTCTATGGGCTCATATCTATCACTGAGACACTGGTATGGTTACATTATTGTCTTGATGGATAGCATTTATTATTGTGTTGTAAATGCCTACGACATTCTTGGTATGGTTGCTATGATGTGGTTTATGTTGGTTGATGGAGTGAGCAACACTCTTATGATTCAGTACTGATATGATGGCTATAATATGTTTATTGCTTATGCATGATTGAGTAGCATTCATATTGATTGGTTGTGAAGCATGAGTAAGCTATTGGAGAGCTTGGATGTATTGTGACTGACTGGTGGTTAGTTTGGATATTGAGTAACATAAGAGAATGATAAATTGGTTACAGAGGATATGAGTTGATCTTGAAGGATAAACCCTAATAGCTCAGAAGGTATATGTAGGTTGTAGTACTGTTTGGGATCATATACGCATGTTGTAGTACTACTTGGGCACGTATACATGCAGGGTGTACTACTAGTAGGGCGCGTACACATGCATGTTTCACTACTGACAGGTCGTGTACCTATTGCATATTGATATATGTTGAGTATTGTTGCCTCATCTCAGTTGATGTTGAGGATGTAAGTTGAGTCTTGCATTATAGAGCTGGCGCTCTTGTAGAGTTGTACTCTATTCAGTTGTTGCTGAAAAACCCCAAGGCCTGTAGTCTGTAATAAAAAAAAAATTGTACATACATCTTCTGTTCTTTGTGTTCCTTGTGGTGATGACTTGTTGATGATATTTTGTTGATATATGTTCACATCTAACTGTTTATAAATGATAGCAATGGGTAATGAGTAAAATGTTGAATGCTAACTAATGAGTTTTGTGT
>JASDQU010103613.1:136724-179912 GCA_032191745.1 Picea mariana
GGTTTAGTCATCCCATTGATCCATCTTGATAAAAAACATAAAAAACATTGAGTTCTTAAGTTACCAAGCACCTCTGGTCTGCAACCACGGAGGGTTTCTTGGAGAGTTAACACATACATCACACAATAGGACTAAATAAGGCTATACAGGTATTACTAGCCCATGCTATTAGATCATATGAGTATCAATTAAATGGAAATCATTCATGCAATGCTTGTATAATCTCTACTGCTAAATTACACTAGTTCCAGTAGTAGGTTTACCGTTGAATAGGCATGAATATGGGAAAACAATACTGTTGGATTACGGAGAGGGGGAGTGAATCAGTAATAGCGTAATTATAATTTTTTTTCTTCAAATATTATATCAATGTAGAATTATTATAAAATAATGAGCAGTAAGAAATAAACAATCACACACATACACAGTACACCAGTGTTTTACATGGAAACCCAAATCGGGAGAAAACCACGGAATACTTTTTCTTATATGTCTTGAAGAATTACATTCATTGGAAGCACCAACTTCCTTTGTTTTCTAGCTGCAACTGGAAGGAGGCTCCAACCCCCTAGTTTCTCAGGCTACAACCTGAGGGAAGCTCCAAATCCCCAATTCTCTGGCTATAACCAGAAGGAGGCTACAACCCCCAATGTTCTCTGGCTATAATCGGAAGGTGGATACAACCACCTATCCCTGCCTTGTCCTGCCACTCTGAAGTAGAAGTAGAATGATGGAACCACTGTCACACTATCACTATGAGATATACCGCTTTAAACCTGTTTTAATAAATTTGAACCATGCATCAACCTGTACCTCAACCTGTAATCAACCTGTACCATAAACAAGTGCATCAACCATGAACCAACCTGTAATCAACCTGTACCATAAACAAGTGCATCCAACCATGTACCAAGTATGTACCAATCATGTGTCAACTACTCATCAACTATGACTCATCAATATGTACCAGCATCATCAACTATACACCTCATGTATGTGCGCCAACTCATCAACTACTTGTCTCAACCATCTACTCAACATGTACCACAACCAAAATCCCTCATCAATTTCATCATCCAAATATGATTTGTAGCTCTATAATAGACCTGGTTTATATGATCACATTCTTGCAAACCTTTCTTAACTTTAAAAACAAGAGACTAGCATTTTCATCAAACGTTTATTTAGTCTCACGTGACTAGTTTTGGATTAGTCAACAACCCTAACTTGAAGAAATCATAACTTTGAACCTGTAATGTATAAATATTTGAAACTAATACACAATTTTAGTTAGTGTGTTTTATACAATTCCTCCAAGTGTCATTTCTTGGAACCTCTCAAAAAAGGAGTTATAGCAAAAATGGCATACCTTGTTGAATTCTGGCTTATTCTAGAGAGCGACCTTGTAGAGCGTGCCCCGCACAAAATGTTTGATGAATTGATTTGAAACTGTTACCCAAAATTCTAAATATTGTATCCTAACCAACACATTTGGTCTCACTTAATTTGGATTTGTTATTAAGAAGTTATGATGTTTTTACCCGAAACACCTGATTTTGACTAGTTTCAGGACTGGCCACAAACCCTATTTTCTAATGACCCAAAATAAAATGACCCACAAGATGAATTGTTTACCAGAGATACTTGAATATGTTTTCTCACTTTCATAGCAATTTCACAGTCTGAATCATTATAGAAAAAAATTTATAGCGAAAATGGTGAGATGACCAATAAATAACATACCTTAGAAAGCACCGTCAAAAGAATTTATCCTTCCTTGCATTTCGGCCTTCTTTTCTTCACCTTCACTTAGAATTCTAGTTTATATATCCTTGGTTACCTCAAACACATATAGATATTCAATATTCTCAAGTGTGTTTCAAATGAGAGAGCCTTGCCTCTTATTTATACTCTCCAAGTAGCTTTCTTAAAAACATCTTCTAGGTCACTTGGCCCACTTTCCTTATTTTAGGGTTGGGTCCACTTCTAATTTCTCCATTAAATTTATTATTGAAATAATTTATTTTGTATTCACTTTGAATTATAATACACTCATCACTTCACTTTATTATTTACTTTTTAAAAACTCCTAAACCACTTTGATTACTTTGACCTTTTGGGGCTTCTAGATGACATATGAGGGTCCTCCAACTTCGTAAGGCCATAACTCTCAAACCGTGAGGAGTTATGTGACGTTCTACATACCGAAAGAAATAGAATGACATGTACTATCCATATAGAATAGTATTATCTAAAAATATATCATAACTCATACCATTACCCATCAAACAAACTTGGGCCCATTACCCAAACCTGGGGTCTCCAACTTCTCATGGCCATAACTCTCTAACCGTGAGGAATTATGTGACTTTCTATATACCACCGGAAATGAAATGACAAGCACTATCCATATGGGATATTGTCCCTGACAAATTCACTTTCCTTCATCTCATTATTCCACAATTAAGCATGGGTTCTCTTACTCCATAAAGCGTCGTCCCGTGAGGGCTTTCACCATAAGGGGACCACTTTGGAGCTCATCCATATTTACTTCTTATCAACAATGAAAAAACAATAATGAGTCATATTTACATCAAAAAATATTGGGTCCATTGCCCAAACCTTTGTGCTACGGGTCTTTCTTCAAGGGTTGACATCAATGACAACCAACCTTAATCAACAACAGAGCAGCCAGAACAGAATGAAATACTGAAGGGAAGTTCAAAAGTGTTATCTACTGAGGTATGCATGGGGGACAGTGGTGACAGTCACATAGATACACAGGCTGACCTTGAATAGATCACGTACATACGTGATCTGTTGTGCAACAGGTTGCGTATATGTGGTAAAGCCTTGGGAAAAAGGCAATGCACATGGCTTGCAACTTGATGTGATGGTATAACTCTGTGATGAAGGGTCTAACATGGTTTATTGCAGGTTCTAACAATGTTTGTTATAGGTTTTCATGATTCTATATTGGATTATGTAAGGTGATTATCTAAAATAAAATATTTGGTGCATGGGACTAACCCATGAACATGGATTGATGCATTTTTTGTTGAAGAACAATGTTGGTTATGACAGTGAAGTTATGATACCTTGGTTATGTGATATATCTTGATGATGTATTGGAAGCTTACTTGTTGGAAATCTTGATGCGTGCACTTAGCATATGAATGGGCTACACATTGGGACATGTGTTTGGTGAGTTGATGAGGTGATCATGTTGTACATCATTGTTGATATATAGTTGATGCATGATTGGTACTTTTCTAGTACATTGATAGAGGCACCTACTAGCAGTTTGATTGGCACATGTTTTATGGAGGATTTAGCATACATGTATGGGATTTATCATTTTGTGGTGTTGGTGCATGATGGTGTACATGTTTTGGTACACTCATATATGGCATATGCTTGATGATACTACACCATTGGTACTACTTGATTAGCACAACAATTGGCATTTGTTTGAGATACATGATCATAGCACTTGGTTCATGATGGAGACATATCATGAGTGATATGATACATTGTTTGGCATATTGATAGATGCACATGGTTGGCATATTGATAGATGCACATGGTTGGCATATTGGTGGATTCACATGGTTGGCATATTGGTAGATGCACATGTTGGCATGTTGATAGAAGCATATGATTGATACATTCCATGGATGATATCTTTTGGCACATTGCATGATGTTGATGTGCATGGTTGATGTACATAAATGTTGTGCATGATGAGCACACCTTTTGTACATGATGTAATTGGTATATATTTTTCTCATGGTTATTTATTTCATTGTTGACATATATTTTGCTTCATGATGCTTGGTATGGGATGAGTTTGATGCATGAACAGGTCCAAGGATCGTTATACGATAACACATTGTTCATATTGCAGAGAATATAAGGGAGACATACCCATACAGGGAGTCATTCTTCTTCCCATGATTCTTCTTCTTCCCATGATTCTAGGAGGAGATATTTATCAGATGCATACCTAGAAAAGAGCCCTATATTTGAATAAAGCGCATAGAGGCATAATTCCAGGGGGAGTGATGGTCACAGGGGGAGTATGTTCGATGTATCCCTTGTTCAAAATGTGATAGATTATTTAGAGGAAGATCAAAGGTACTCAGACAGGGGGAGCAACCCCAAAAGGATAATGGCCCTTTGCCATTGATGTCAAAGGGGGAGAGTTAATCACATTGATGTGATTGATGTTTATTGATGGGGAGAGATAGTCACATTGACTATTGATGTAGAGCATGCCTTATCTACATGTTGACATCAATAATTGGTAATTGGTGTTGAAATCAATGTTGGTATTGCCATCAATGCCAAAGGGGGAGATTTTTGGATCATGTTGTCATTGATGCCAATGGTTTGATTGATTGATGATTGATGTAATGTAATATGTATTTTCCTTGATGAATATGGATCAATGAGTTGTCATTGATATGATGAAGATGGATCAGTGAGTTGTCATTGATACATGATGCATAGTTGATGTATATGATGCAATGGTGGATTGATGCAAAGATGAATCATTATAGTCTTATCATGGTTGATAAGGTGCACAAATGGATGAACTCCAAAGTGGTCCCCTTATGGTTAAATCCCTCACAGGAAGACACTTTGTGGATTGAGTTATCCTAGAATAATGGTTGGAGGACCCATGCTTGTATGTGGAATAATGAAATGAAGATAAATGAATTTGTTGGTGAAAATATCCTAGATGGATAGTTCTTGTCATTCCATTTCTGGTGGTATGTGGAATGTCACATAACTCCTCATGGTTTGAGAGTTATGGCCTTACGAAATTGGAGGACCCCATATGAAGGCTTGAAGCCCCCAAGGTCAAAGAAGTCAAAGTGACCTAAAAGTAGAAATCATTATTTAAATGATAAAGTACAGTGACAAAGTCAAGGTGGATTATTTAAATAATAAAGAGAAGTGACAAAATCAAGAAGGAATATTTAAATGATAAAGTATTGGAGAACTTTCTATTTATGGAAAGTGGTTAACCCTAAAATAAGGAAACTAGGTTAAGTGACCTAGAAATGGGTTAAGTGACCTAGAGGATGAAAGTATAAATAAGATAGCTATGGACTCTTGCAAATCATCATTTTTGTGGATAAATGGAGAGCTTCTTGTGAGAATATATTTTGGAGTATTGATGGAGAGCTTCTTGTGAGAACATTTTTGTGTGGATATCTTGAGGATGATTGAATATTTATTCTGAGAAAGAGAGTGTGAGGAAGCTCTCATGGAGGCATTGAATTTTCGTCAAGTCTGAGATCATGATGGCGAAATTCTTGGAACTATAGAAAAAACCCTATTTTTTGATGCGTACGTGGGTTGTCTGTGTATAGGGGGCGTATGCACAAGATGTCAGTGTACAAGGTGCGTACAATACGTAGACTTCCAGTGTATAGGGAGCGTACAATGGATACAATCATGGAGATTTGTGGTTGAGATGATGACAAGTTGTTGAATACTAAAGAAGGTTCCATATATGCACTCTGTGGGCTCAGATGTATCACTAAGACACTGGTATGGTTAAATTATTGTCTTGATGGATAGGATTGCTTATTGTGTTGTAAATTCCTAGGGCATTCTTGGTATGGTTTCTATGATGTGGTTTATGTTGGTTGATGGAGTGAGAAACACTCTTATGATTCAGTACTGATATGATGGCTATAGTATGTTGATTTCTTATGCATGATTGAGTAGAATTCATATTGTTTGGTTTTGGAGCATGAGTAAAATATTAGAGAGATTGGATGTATTGTGACTAACTGGTGGTTAGTTTGGATAGTGAGTAACAAAAGAGAATGATAAATTGGTTGCAGAGGATCTGAGTTAATCTTGAAGGATAAACCCTAATAGCTCAGAAGGTATACACAGGCTGTAGTATTGTTTGGGAGTGTATATGCATGATGTAGTACTTCTTGGGCGCATATACACGTAGGGTGTACTACTAGTAGGGCGCGTACACACACATGTTGCACTACTGATAGGTCACGTACCTGTTGCAGATTGATATCTGTTGAGGATTGTTGCCTCATCACAGTTGATGCTAAGGATGTAAGATGAGTCTTGCATTATAGAGTTGGTGCTCTTGTAGAGTTGTACTCTATTCAGTTGTTGTTGAAAAACCCCAAGGATTGTAGTCCATAATAAATAAAAAATTGTACATACATCTTGTTTTGTTTGTGTTCCTTGTGGTGATGACTTGTTGATGATATGTTGTTGAGATATGTTCACATCTAACTAGTTATAAATGACAGCAATGAGTAATGAGTAAAATGTTGAATGCTAACTAGTGAGTTTTATGTAAGAGGCAAGTTTTGGGAAAAAGAGCCCCACACTCTTTCCTCCCCCCCTCTAAGTGTGGTAGGTGTATCCAACACACTGTCCTCAATAAAGAAATAATAAAGTTAAATCAAAAACCATATTTTCCACTTTGAGAGGCAATTTTCCCTTTGTTGTTGCTATCCCCTTTTGAATTTCTTGAATTATCCTTAGGTTGTGTAGAGCTTTGAGGCCTGATCTCACTGATGACATGAGAACAATCATATTTCAAGTGCATGCAGGATGAAACATACTTGGTTGAATGATTAGGGGATCAAATTTTGCTCAATTTTCAAAGTGCTCGGAATGCGACAAAAATAGTGCCATTGCGTCCGTCTCATCTTCCTGATTCTGGCGGTATATTTACTTTCTTAAACAGAGTCTGTATGGAGAAGATATCGCGATCTGTTCGCCAAGGCAAACAGGAAAAATTTTGGATGTTGATTGTACCTATCCGTACAGTCCGTACGGTGATGTGGCAGGGCCATACCATCCATACGGTGACATGGCAGGTGGGTGACGTGGTAGGTGGGTGATGTGGCACATTTTCATTGGTTGATGTTGGAGAGTAGCATGTTAACACGTGTCTGTTATGGGCGAATAGTATAAGGACACGTGGCCCAACCCGAGGGTGCCACGTGTCGCTCATTCTTTGGTCATTGTTTCATATGTAAAAATTGTATTGGGAGTCCATGGGGTTCAACCCCTGGACCTCCCATAGCACAAATCTTACATAGCTTCCGCTAACCAACTTTCCCGCCATTGTTCCTTGTTATATATGTTTATACGAATATATTTAAGTTCGTGCAATGTAATAAATGGAAAGGGGGCGGGTCGGGGCTTAGCCCTGACCCATAGTTACAAACCATAACATATAACCATATGTTATAAAACATATGCGCGGGGTTTCAAATGGCATGAATTGTAATATGTAACCGGTGGTTATAATATGTGAGTGCGGTTATAATATGTGGACGCGGGGTTTGAAACATTACCCGTGGGTTTTAACCAATGGTTTAAACATGCGCGGGAGTTCCAATGGTTGTTGCATGGTTTTCAAACAGTTTAACCACCTTTTACCCAGCGCGGGGTCATGTGGCCATATGCCCAGGTGCCGAGGCGGTTAGGGGCTGGAGGCGCCTTAATCGTCCTATGGTTTGCACCGTTGGCACGGTTGCACCCGGTGCTGGGTTTTTACGCTTTAAAGAGCGTGTGAGCCATGTTCACTCAAGGAGGGTGTGAATTGTAGATGCAGAGACAACAAGTTGGAGAAGGAGACTTCAAGGAGGCCTATATTTCTCATTTTTCAACCGATTGAGGTGCCGAAAGAGCCCAGACAGGGGTTTTGGGATGCTGGGAAGCCATTGGAGCAGTCAGTTTGTCAGTTTGATCATTGTAAGACATGTTTTTGAGCACTTTTGAGCAATTAATAATAATAAACCATTGGAAGTTGGACCAGGAGATGTAGCCCATAAGAGGGGTGAACTCCTTTATCAAATTGTTGTGTTTATGTGCTTATGTTCAATCTTTATGCTGCTGTCTATGTGTATTTTTCATAAGTAATCCTTAATTTATGTGTTGCAAATTGATCCTGTTTCTTTAAACACATAACATTTCACTTGCAATAAGTTTTCAAGTTTTTCAAGTCTTCTTCAATTTTTAGATCATTGAATCACTTGAAGGAGAATAGGGGGCAACAAAAACTTTTTCCTTTATCATGCATATGGTGGTCTTCGGTTTTGAGTCTTTTGCTTGAGTGGAAGGATTGTACAGGTGAGTGCGCAAGGGAAATATGGAAATTTGGATTAATAGTTGGAGGAGGAGTAGGTAGAGACAAATTTGGCTAGCCATGATAGTGGGAGACTATCGGGTGAACAATCTCCTGCCATCCATCGTTCTCAGGAACTTCAGGTTGCAAAGAAACATGAGGGGGTACAAGGATACCAAGGACATGTTTGGTTTGGAAAGGAGGCCTCTTCGATCTAGGTTGAACTACCCCTTGTCCAATCCAATTGAAAAATCTAGCTTGGAAAATCTGGTTTAAATCTTGAGGGCCTGCATCGAAATGTATTGAGAATCTGGGCCTTCTAGGCCCTATGTTCCAATTTCATCTGCCCCTGTTATTTTGGTCATGACTTCCTCTGCTAAGGAAGCTCATCCTATATGTAGCGATTATTAGCAACTAGATTATTAAATAAACCATGCATGACAATCTCTTAATATGAAACAAAGTTTGGCTCAACAATCACATCAGACCCATGCAATCCAATCCATAAAATTCATTTTTACCTCGAATCCATAGAAATTTACTCTCAAATTTTAATATGAAAAATAAAAAGCAGCTAAGCAAAGAATTTTATGTAGGGTCTCAAATCCATTCGAGGTCCTCAGTTGTCTTTCAGAACACTTTCTTTCAATACCCTTGATAGGTTTCGGGCTTGATACCCTGCTCATTGCAGTCCACCCGACTGTCGACTGTACTCGCCTGGTGACTGTTTGCATGTTGGCAACCTAGTTGACTTTATTTTAGGGACTTACACAGGTGACTATGGGGGTATACCGTGGTACCTAGGGAAGACATTGAGCCATGTTTTTCAAAGTATGCCTGGAGGGTGATTCTGTATTCGAGTTGCAATTGCACCGGTAAGTTGCTCTAGTGTTGGTTGGTGTAACTGTCCTTCCAACTAGTTAGTCTTTTGTTTGATTTTCCTTTAGGAGTTTTTCTAGTGTGTACTTTGTGCTCCCTATTTTTCCATAGTGAGTCCATTAGTCATTTCTTTAGGTCTTTGACCTAGGTGGTAGACCACCCACTCCACCGGTCATGAGGATTTTTTTAGTCTTCCGCTTAGAAACGTGGAGTCGCCTCTTTATAAGCGTTGTTTTGATAACACTGATTTGCCAGAGTCAGTGTGTGAAACTTTTATGAACTTGAACGATCCCACAAGGGGAGAACCTATGCATAAGATATTCATGGATAAATTTACTGACGATACCAACCAAGGAACCCCTTCGCAAGGGGATCCTTGTGCTTTTCCTTTCTTCGGTTGAATGTTAGACTACTGGTTTGGCTGGGAACCATTCCAAATGTCCCATATGCCCTTGATGCTTCCCAATTAAGCACCTTATGTAATGGGCATCCTATTGATGTTCCTTCATCAACAAAGTCTTCTCTTTCTCCTTCTCCCACCCCTGGTGAAAGTACAGTTACTAGTAATAGAAAGCCTAAACGAAGTAGAAAGAGGAAGAATAGGAAGAAGAAATCACCAACCTCTGCTAGTCATGTTGGAGATAGGTCCTCAACCTCCGTAAGTCATGTTGAAGACCAGCACCCAGCCTTTACAAGTCATGCTAGAGGCAAGCACCCAACCCTGGCCAATCATGCTGGGGGAAAAACTCTAGTCCCTTCTAGTCATACTAGCAATAGGTCTGTAGCCTCTGCAAGTCATGTTATCGACCCATCACCAACCTCTACAAGTCATGTTGGAGATGTGAAACCATCCACTGCTAGTCATGTTGGGGGCATTGATTCTGTTGGTAAACCTAGACGGATAAGACGTAAGCTTAAGTTCCTTTGTAAGCTTTGCAAGGGAGATCACCTTACCCAATTGTTCTCTGACATTCTAGAGGTACAAATATTGTGGTCCCCGTCTGCAAGATATTCTGATTCTGAGTCTTCTAAGGTTTCCTCATAGTCTATTCAGCCATTGGTTGAGAAAGTGGTCATGTCGATACAGTCATCAGCTGATCCCACTCCTCTTTTGGGGGGTGAGGTGCCTTTAGACCTTGTAGTCTCTCATCCTATTTAGCCATTAGTTGAGAAAGTGGTCATGCCGATGCAGTCATCGGAGAATACCACTCCTCTTTTGAGGGGTGAGGTGCCTTTATACCATGTAGTCTCATAGCCTATGCAGTCATTGGTTGAGAAAGTGGTCATGCCATCGTGATCTTCAGATGATCCCACTCTTCTCTTGGAGAGTGTCGAGTCTACCAAAGTGGTCACGCCATTGCAATCTTCAGCTGATCCCACTCCTCTCTTGGGGAGTGAAGTGTCTACCAACTATGTTCTTAGCATTTCTAGTTCCATACTTTCATAACAAGGGGGCATTCTGCTCGCTCCGAGCACACCCCCTCTAAGCCCTAGGATGGTTTCCTTTGATTGGAATAAACTTGTTGAGCCTTGTCTTCCTTCCTCCACACCCTTTCAAATAAGGGTTGAAATCAATTCAACAAACATTTATTGATGTATTTTGGATGAAGGAGCCTCTACAAGTATTTTATCCTCCTCGATTTGGAAAGTCTCAGGTTCTCCCGAGCGTGTGTCTGCTTCACATGAGTTGTTGGATTTTGACAGACGTCCTAGTGAATATTTGGGGGTTCTTCCTCAGTTTCCTATCTCATTAGGTGGGAAGATTGTCCGTGTCGATGTTATAGTGGTGCAAGGCCCGTTAGATTTGAATATTCTTGTTGGGCTTGATTATGTATATGCTATGAACGTTGTGGTGTCTACGCTCTTCCGAGTGATGCATTTCCCTCACAATGGAAGCATTGTCACTATTGACCAGCTGGTATCTGATAATCACCATCCTAATTTAGCATTAGTTCAGGCTGCCCCTTTATATGTTCCTAGTGTTCATGTAGACTCCACCCCACCATGGGTTAATTATGTGGCGTCTTATCCTTGGTGTTCAATTGCTTCTGAGCAGGAACCTGTGCAATCATGTTTTCCCTCTCGAGACTTGGTTTCAACAATTGATCCATTGGTTTATCCAATGGGGGCATGGGAACCCTTGCTTCCCTCTCTTGGTCCAAGTGGGCTTGGGTATCCTTCTGATTCTAATCTCATTGTTTGTATATCCTCAAGCCCTCGTGGTAGTTATTCTTCGTTGATAGACTCTACCAGTCCTGGCCATAACCTCCATCATCATATGGAGTATGGTCAGTTTACTTCACCCTTTGGGACTGACGACCCTTATTTGCGTGATTTTTCATATTTTGAATTTCCTTTAGATGAGGCTATCCTTGAAGCCATGACTACGGTTTCTATACCATGGGAGGACTTACACCGTGGATTGTGTTTTCTTCCCTTTTGGGATACTTTCCAAGTTGACTATCGAAGAGACTCTTGGTCTAAGCCTAGAAGTGGGCTCTACCTGAACCAATTTCATACATGATTCGTAGCCCCCATGGGTCTTCTTTTAATCCCTTTTTAGACCCTCTAAACATGAAAATATTGCTGAGAGATCTTGTTGTCTTTCACTCGTTAAACTGAAATTTTAAGTCACATGTGTCCGGCGGTAGTTTACCCCTTTTTCGGTCTGGATGGTCAACTGTATGAACAAAGGTATACTCTAGGAACTGCAGTTCTCTAGAAGAGTATCCTTAGGTATAATTTTACCCCTTTTTTGGGCCTGAGGGACTAAATTTATGAAAAAGGCACCCCCACAGAGTCCATAGTTAAGCTCTTTTCAGACTCCCTAAAATTGAAAATATCGCTGAGTGAACTTGTTTCTTCACACTCGTTAAAATGGCAAGAACAACAATCCCCACAGAGTCCATAGTTGATCTCTTTTCAGACTCCCTAAAATTGAAAAGATCATCGAGTGACCTTATTTCTTCACACTCATTAAAATGGCCAAGAAGAACAACCTTTACGGAGTCCATAGTTAAACTCTTTTCAGACTCCCTAAAAATGAAAAGATTGTCGACTGATCTTGTCTTTGTCACACTCGTTAAAATGATTTTGAATATTCATCTTTTCGGTGCTAGTTTACCCCTTTTTCAAACCGACTAGACTATTTTCGAAAAAGGTACCCCAGTAGAGTCTCCTTTTATGCTTTTTTAGACTCTCTAAATGTGAAAAAATGTTGAGCTTACCTTCTCTGGGCTCGTTAAACTTACATCGAAGGGCATTACCATTTTGTTTTTTATTAACCGCGTTTGCATACCTGCGTCTTTGGCCTAATGCCAGAACTCTATTGCTCTCAACTGAACCATCTGAAGCATGCCTTATACGCAAGCCCTGTAGCACTTTGCCTCTGCGTCTTGACACCTTTGGCCCCTGGAGGATTTTTCCCGAGTGTTATTTTTCTGCATATGACCCTTTTCCTTGAGCATCCTTGTGTTCCGTGTGCTTGGAACTAGTATGTTTGTGACACTCGATTCTTCTTTGTAACGTAGCATTCTTTTATTCTTTTTCAAGCTTTCCAAAATTATTGAAAAAGACAAAAAAAATCAAATATACCCTAAAAAGAGGAAGGGAAAAATATTTTATTTTTATTGGCAGCACAATGAGTCACCCTTGGACAAAGCACATCCTTCTGTTTGTTCATCAAGCCCTGGGATTTAATATGAACTTAGGAAGATATTATCGCTTCGTAGAGTTGTGTCCTCCTCCATTTGGTTATTCTTCCAAACATATGGAGAGTTTGTGTTGCCTCCTGCATCGTGAACTTATGTCAACATCATGCTGCCCGAGTCTCATCATTTTTCGTTCTATTGTCCAAGGGAAGTTTTTACCAAGCTTGAGTCGACCTCTCTGTAGTTTGTCTCTTAACCTCATGCCCATCCATCCTGAAAGTCCAGTCAAGTCTTTGTTCGAAATCAATGAAGCCTTTAGCCTGGTCATCAAGCTCCTCTAGTATGTTCCTAACAAGCCGTCGAAGACCTCTGAGTAGTGAATTCGTACACTCATATTTACACTCCTACCTGAGTTGTGAATATTTTGAAGTTGTGGCTCGAGCTCTGAAGGCCTCATCTTCAACCATCAAGCCTTATTAGCTTTTGAAGATGGATACTATACATGCATATCTTTTTTATTTTGAGATGTAGATCCGTTGTGTATTGCTCGCGACTACACATTATATAGTTATATGACATGGATCTGCAGTGTATGTGATTGGTAGCCATGATTTTATTTCATCCCAAGCATGGGTATGCCCGCCTCAGTGAGACAATTGTTATTTTGCAGATGGCACCTCCCGAATTCTGGTCCCTGGGTTCACTGGTTTGGTACGTTGATAAAGATCGATAATGTATTTCGGCCATCAGATAATATTTTGACCTCACAGATTAGGGGGCATCTGTTATAACCCTAATTTGCACCATACATGCTTACCTGGCATCAGGCCATCTCATATTCCTTCTTTGTCAAGCCAATATTGAACAACTCTTCTTAAAAACATCTTTTTTAAAGGCCCACGTGCCCTGCTCCACTACAGCCAACATGTACACTCTAGTTGACCCACTACAGCCCGCGTGTACCTACAAAAACATGAAAAATGGAAAGTTGATGACGGAACACAAAGTTTTGGGTAAGTTAACTAAACCTTTCAACCATGCATGGCCAGTCACTCGACTAAATACCTAGCTCATTCTAGCCTATAAAAGAAGGGGTAGGGGTCCCATTTGAAAGGAGGAAAATCATAGTAAAGAAACTCTACCCGAATTAACATTCCCCTAGCCTCAACCTTTTGCAACTATTGTGTGAAGAGAAGCATATACAGAAGTAGTTGGAGCATAGTTGAAGAGGATCCCAGGACCAGATTTCGAGAAGCAGTGTTGACCACATATTGTAAAGTCTACTCTTGTGAAGATTAATATAAAAAGGAATACTTTTTTCATCCCACCATATCATGTGTTCAAAATGTGTATTTATTTTATGATATTGTCACATATAACCCAGCAATTAGTATATGAAATGCATGTTTGCAGCTCTTTGTTTGTCCATGTGTGAATGCAGGTCAGCTTTGAGAGGAGGCTTGCAGTCAAGGAGCAAGTGAAAGTGAAGGGATCGACATCAAACGAAGGATTTAAGGTAGAGTTACCTAATCTTGTTTGTACCTTTGTATTGCATGAATGTGGGGTTTTGTGTTGGGAGAATAGAAAAAAGTAGAGGCCTTTAAATGGTCATTTTCTGTATGCATGATAAAACCCTTAGTGCTAGTCCATAGGAGGGATTTCCCACCCACACCAAAATTGACAATGAGAAGGGGGTGAATTAGGGTTCTGGGATATCTTAGGGGATTGTATTGAGCAAAAAAGTGAGAAAAATGAAAGGGAGTAAAAACACAATTATTTCTCAATAATTCATTAAACAATAGACTATGCAATAATAACCAAAACATGTCAGTTGTGATCCATCTTTGTGTTATTTCTTAATCGCTGTAATATAGAGCTTTGATTTAATTTTAAAGAACAGGGCATGCAAAGTGAATCTGGGAACGTGAGGGGATTTGTAATGAGAGAGAAAGTGAGAAAATGAAAGGGAATCAGATGGATATTGTTCTTAAAATAAATTAAATAAATAAATTATCATGACTTTGTTCAAATTTTATCCAAAAAGCATCCATTTCCAAGACCAAAACATTCATTGTTCATCAATTGTATGCAAATTGCTTGTTGTCTCGATAGCAATTAAATTTTCCCATAAATCCTTAATTTATAACAGTCTATGCATTATAAGTTATGTAAAACAAATTCCATTCAACAGTACTGTGTATTATAACATTGATCTCTCCCTTTTAAGATAAACAAAACATGCACAACAATATGCTCAACATCTATCATTGATAATCAATAATGCACCACGATAAACAATCAAGAGTAATTGTTCTCCAATCAACAATCAGGCCCGATTTAAATGTACACAGGTGTCTTTTCAGAAAATAGCGTGGACATACTTAAAATCATGCTCAATCATATATAGGTATTTAATCATGTCAATCGAAAAAATCTTGAATTGATAACAACAGTCAACCCAAACATAAACCTCGAGTTTGATCTATGTGTGTATCGACACATATAAATTATTTTTTAAACAATTGATAGTCTGCACAATGATTCCAATTTAACTAAATCATATATGAAGTGAAAAGAACTAAACTGACACACAAGCACCTTTTTTTTAACTTGCCAGAACCTTGATCGAGCTTGGTAAAACTCACACGGGTGTCTCTTTAAGCAATCAAAATCATGCTAGATTAAAAATAGTGATCAAGACTATAAATGAATATAAAGGCAGCTTTAGACTATAAGAAATCACTCATTTTCTTCCTTATTTGTTCAAACAAATTCATTACAGAAGGACCGCATAGAGATTTAACCCAAAAGGATAGACTGTAAGCAACCACTCCTTTTCTTCCTTATTTGTTCAAACAAACTCATTATAGAAGGACCTCACAGAGATTCAACCCAAAAGGATGGGATTATAAATGAGGGAACACATGTCTTCAAACTCCCAAAATCATTAAACTAATAACCCAAAACTTTGACAAACCCCAAGGTGCTCGAGGAGAGTAGAGGTAGTCAGATTTTGAGTCGGGCTCTTTCAAAAATAAAATGTAGAGAGGCAACACAAGCTTGCTTCTCCTTTTAAACAAAAACACAGAGAGTTGACGGTCTTCCAATACTTATATCCACTTTTCCATGGATTAACAACCACATGCCAAAATACATCTTTGAAAAAGAAAGAGCAGTGAGCCATACAGTCCTTCGACTTATTACTCCAAGCCCTTGAAGGAACCATAAGTTAACTCCCAAGGAGAGAAGATACAGTCAGAGTAAAATAACTAAGTGCACACATGTTCCTCTAATACTTGTAGAGAAGAGACGAGGGTTAACTTAACAATGGTGGGTATTAAAAAAAAACGATACAATGTCTCTTCCAATCACCTTAGGAAGTTAATAACTTTTGACACAACAATAGTGAGGAAACACACATTCTTTGTGAAATAATGCCAAGATATAACTCGTATCAATTAAATACCCACACAGGCTTGTATTAACATTCGGGATAACCAAGACTGAATCTTTGGGATGCTTTCGGTGAAAAGACAGTAATAAAGGTATATCAACCATAGCTCGGGGTTTAAAGAAAATAACACACCAATTGTTGACAGTTTGTTGGCACAGGAGCAGACCAAGGGTTCAACTCCAAGAGTGCACCAACAAGCCCTAGCTACTGGCCCTTTCATTAGCACCTGCGAAGCAAATACAACCTCACCTGAAACAACTATGAGGGGGTTGCAGGACAGAGATGTCTACAACCAGGGGAATATCAAGTGGTTCTTATTGCAACAAAAACATAACATTCATCTATAATTAAACTAGATAGATATTTCCTTCACAGCTATATATCTGATCTAATACAATAATGCAGATAACAATATAACAACATCAGAGCTCAAGGCATCAATCACACACACAACAATAGATGTACGTGGTTCACCCTCTCTCTAGGGCTACGTCCAAAAAACTGTGCTTATGATATATTAAGGTAAAGCTTACAGTTCTAATCTACGCTCTTAGCCAGTAGATCCTCTCTCTCCATCTCTCTTCCCTCCTACACACCCAGCTACAGGACTTGATCTTCACACCCAGCTGAAGATCTTACAATCCCAGAAGGCTCTCTCTCTCAGCACTTCTCTCCCCCCATACGATAATCTCTCACCCAATAATAGAGCTATATCAACAACAATATCATACCAATACTCAATGAACAACCCAACCTAGGTTCTCTTAACCTTTATTTATACATTACAATACCTCACTGATAGCCTTATGCCGAAACCTAGGTGCCAAAACCCTAAATACAAAAACCCTAGGTGTCTAAAACCCTAGGTCAACTTGACCCTCTTTTTCCAGGCTTCACCAACCTATCTTTCCTTCCTTCTCACGCAGTGTTATAAAGCATCCAATGGTGGCTTTTCCCACTTTCTGAGTTGTCCTCAATCCCTCTCCCTTGTTGATCTGTCATCCTCGATCTCCTCATCCAACGGCTTGCTTTTTCGCACTTTGCTCCATCTTTTCTGTTCTTTTGCTCACTTCGACCCAGTAACAGTCACTGTGTCTCCCACAAAGCTCACTTTTTCCCTTTTCTTCCTCGTTCTTCACTTCCTTTCATAACCTAGGGCCAACAGGCCCCAAAAACTCACCTATGGCTCATCCCAAGGCACTTGAGATCTGATCCTCTTGTTTTTCTTCGACTTTTGACTGCGCAGTGCAGCCCTTGCTTTCTTCTTTATGCCTCCTTTCCATCCTTGTGCAGACTATCTTTTCTGTGTCTGGTGCCTAGTTTCAACTACACCTAGTACTTGGAACCTTGTCTTCTTGATTCTACTGAGAGCTACGAGGCAGCTGATTGTCATAGTACAACTTCAGCTGACTCCCATTCACCAAGCCTTCCTTCCATACTCGTTTCAATGTTTTCAGCTACGCAACTCCACCTTCTGTAACATAGACAATCTCATATCATCCGAGCTAATGCGTTCTAAACTTCCCAGGGTGTTTTATAAACTTACTGTCATATAGCAAGACTAAATCACCTTGCCTGAATATCTTATTCTTGATGTGTCTGTCATGATAGGCATTTTCTCGTTCCTTCTGAATTTGTTGATGGAAGCCTGCAATGAATCTGTCTTCTTCTAGTTCGGATAACTGTGATAGCCTCTCATGAATAGCACCAGTATCATCCATGTCTGTAAAGCAGCAATCCTTAATATTGGTACCAAGTACTCCATTGGGACAACAACTTCAATACCATAAACCAACTTGAAAGGAGTCTATGTTGTTAATTTTTTGCAAGTGGTTCTATAAGCCCAGAGTACTGCTGGTACTATTAAATCCCAGTCGTCCATGTTCACACTGAAAATCATTTTCAATGATGTCTCCAAGATCTTGTTGAATGCTTCAACTATTCCATTTGCTTGTGGATGATAAGGTGTGCTCTTCTGATGGTGGACTGCAAATTCTTCAGTCAGGGCTTCAACTATCTTATTGATGAAGTGTGTCCCTTGATCACTCATAAGGACCTTAGGGAATCCAAACCTATTTATTCTGTCATCAAATATAAAACGTCCAACAACAGCTGCACTACAGTCCTTGACTTCTCTTTCTTCAGCTCATCTAGTTAGGTATTATGTCACAGTGATAATATACCTTGCTCATGTGCGCTTTCCTCGTGGGTTTATAGGTCCCATGAAGTCAATGGCCCATTTTTCAAATTCTTGTAGGATCATCTGTGGTTCTAATGGAATCTCATCTCTTCGGGATGGTTTTCCAACTCGCTGGCATACATCGCATGCTCTGGCATATTTTTTAGCATCTCTATGTAACATAGGCCACCAAAGGCCAGCTCGCAGAACCTTCAACGCAGTTGCTTTTCTTGCATAATGTCCTCCTGAAATGCCTTCATGAGCTTCTTTGAGGATAATAGGGTGTTCTTCCTCCATCACACATCTTCTTAGGATCTCGTTGGGTCCCATTTTATATAGTTGACCAGCTATCATTGAAAAATCTGCAGCGCGCACCACTAGTTGTTTCTTCTGCGGAATTGTGTATTTGGCTGGAGCTATTCCTGTTGAAAGGAACTGGACTATGTCTATGAAGTGGTCATCAATATTTCTAATGGTGAGAAGTTGTGCATTTGGTAGTGTGTCCTCCAGACTGGTAGGTTCTTCGCCATGCTCCAACATCGACAGGTGGTCTGGACAGGTGGTCTGGGCCCTTATTCATTCTTCCTGGATTAACTATGATCTCAAAATCATATTCTTGGAATAGGAGAATCCATATGCATATTATTCTCCCCAACACTAGCTTTTCGAATAGGTATTTCAATGCAGAGTGATCAGTAAACATTTTAAAGTGTCCTCCCAACAAGTAGTGGTGGAATTTCTGCAAGGCATACACCATGGCTAGTCCCTCTCTCTTTGTAGTAGTGTAATTTATTTCAGTTGTGGAGAGATTTCTGCTGGAAAATGCTAATGGATGATCAATGTCCCCTTCTCTAGATTGTGCCACTACTGTTCCTAATGCAATAGAAGATGCATCAACATGCACATGAAATTCCTTGCTCCAATTGGGAAAGACTAGATAAGGCACAGTGACCATCTTTTTTTTTAGTGTGTCGAAGCTCTATTGGCATTCGTCTATCCACCCAAACTAACAGTATTTTTTTAATAATATCTCCATTGGAACAGTAATCTGAGCATATCATTTGATAAATTTCTTGTAATAGCCAGTATGTCCTAGCGCAGTGCGCAGTTGTTTGACTGATGTAGGTGGTGGTAAATCAACTATAATTGCAATTTTGGATGGATCCGCCAACAATCCTTGATTGCATACAATATGACCTAATAATACTCCAAATGGTGAGAAGAAGATGCACTTCTTCAAATTCAAAGAAATTTGACACTGCCTGCATTTATCCAGCATTAGCCTTAGACATTCGATATGATTTTTCAACAAACTAAAAATAGTCCATTCATCAAAGTAAGCTTCTAAAAACTTGTGCAAAAATTATTTGAATGCTTCAACCACCACCCTAGAAAATATGGTTGGGGCATTCTTTAGTCCAAATGGAATTACTATGTATTGGTAGGATCCCCACTCTATGGAAAACGTAGTCTTATAACGGTCCTCCTTGGCGATGCGAATCTGATGGTATCCTAAAAACCCATCTGTAAAAGAGTATACTTCTTGTCCTCCCACGTTATCCAGCACTTCGTCTGTGAAAGGTGTAGGGAAGGGGCCATGTAGACAAGCATCATTCAGCTTCTTGAGATCTACACAAATCCTGATCTCACCTGTCTTATTATCTTGCACTATGATGGGGCTGATCCACTCCGACAGGTTCAATAATCTCTGCTTCCAGCATTCTGTCGAGCTCAATCTTCACTTTTTCCTTATATTTTGGGTTCAATCTATAGGGTCTTTTCTTGACAGTCTTCGCATCTGGTTTCAAAGGGATTATCATTTCTCCCATAGGTCCTTTGATTCCCTTCATATCAGTGAACTTGGTCGGGAACAAGTCCTGATACTCATGCAATAATTCTGTGATTTTTTCAATGGTAGCAGCGTCCCAGTAATCTCCGACATTGGCAAGCTTCGGTGTCTCCTCTGTCCCGATATTAAATTTCTTTATCTTTATCAGTTGTCCAATGAATGGTAGTTCCACTCTTGGACCTTCCACATCTCTCTGACCTTCTATTTCTATGATATTCACCTTCCTTGGATCATCGTCTTCGTCGGTATTGATGTTGTAGAACGTCTACAGTTTCTGGAGGGGTGCAATCCATTCATCCACTTCTTGCTCCAAGGGGAGGCCAGATGCCTCCTCAAATACTTTATGTCTCACCATCTGTAGTGCTTGATCTACATAAGGAAATTCATTTTCAAACAAAAAGGTGGTTATAAAATTATGGATCATACCTTTCCATTCTAAAGTGATAAGGCACAACTCTGCTTGAAGGTACCAGTTAATCGGGGTGGTATCTAGCGTATTGACGAAGCTGTGTACCCATTGTTCTCGAGGAATGTCACTCCAGGCCTCTTTGTAGCTTCGTACATGGTCCTTTAGGCAGCTTCGACCTATGTACCATGCTTCATAGCTTCCTTCTTGCGCTAAGAACCACGTTGTCATCAGAGTTCGACATTGTGTCTAGTCTGTAATATTGCTTTTATGTGTCCCCCACC
Source organism: Picea mariana (assembly GCA_032191745.1). Taxonomy (NCBI): domain Eukaryota; kingdom Viridiplantae; phylum Streptophyta; class Pinopsida; order Pinales; family Pinaceae; genus Picea; species Picea mariana. The sequence continues at coordinate 157,557 of JASDQU010103613.1, forward strand.
ATCTTGTCGGTGTGGCTTTCATGGCCTCATCCATTGCCAATAGCCTCTGTTTTGTTGGTACACTTGTCTCAAATTCTGATAAGAATATTTCTAGGGAGTTCATCCCATCAAATGTGGGTAGATTACTCACTATTGTGCCAATCCAATGAACTTCTCTAGTTAGCCTAGCACATCTTCTTGTAGATACTTCATACATTTGGTTATGTTAGTTCTGCATCGCTGCTTCAGAGTCAGATGAACATGCACTGTCACTTCGCCAGCTCAGATTTCTGTCAGTTGTAGGGTTGATGTAATCCTATTGTCTGGCCATTAATTTGTAGATGTTTTCTAGTTCAAATGCGTGGTCTTCTTCTCTGATGGGTTATGTGTATCATGGACCCTCATCTAGATCTAAAGGTGCAACGACCCTAAGGCCAAATTTCTTAAATGTCATGTGTTGGTTCTTTAAATAAAAAATAGTGGAATTGTTGAAGGCCCAATTGATTCCTAATAATGAAGGGTGAGGACAACTATCATCAACAATTTCAATTACCTCAAAATCTACAAATGTTCTTACTCCATCGATGTCCACTGGGACATGCTCTAGTCGTCCAAATGGGCTGACAGCTTGCTGATTAGCCATGCAAAGCCTGATAGGGGAATACATCAGCTTGGGTTTTCCCATCAATACCCAAGCCTTCTTCGTCATGACATTGACTTCTGACCCTAAGTCAAGGACCACATAGTCTATCTCATAATCTCCTCTCTGAGCATTCAAGTGTAATTATTTATTTGTCCTTCTCCTTTTTCCAATTTGGTGCACTGCTCTATTCAGCAAGGGGTCTATTTTTCCTAGTTCATACTGCTTGATTAAATCTTGTAATTCTTGTACAACACCTTTATCTTGAATCAACTTAACACAATTGTGCAAGAATTCCATGAGTTTTCTTACCTCTTTCCCTTCTATTGGTGATGCAGAAAGATCAATTGCCTGAGGCATACCATATTCTTTGATTTATGGTTGTCTCTTTGATGAATATCCTTGATCTCCTTTGAAATCTTTCCTTTCCTCCTTGAATATATGCCTTTCTTTCTTAGCATCGAACGTTGGGGTCTTTTCTATAGCTTTCCTGAATCCGTGGTCATTTTCAGTCCTTCCTTGGGTTGCTCTGTCTTCTCCTATAGCAATGCCTCCTCGAGTAAAAACAAAGACTCTAGGGTCTACTCCAAGAGGTTCAGCATATATCATTTGTACTTGTGGGTTCTGTTGGGGTCCTCGTTTTCCCTAAAGTTTAGCCAGCAGCACAGGGTATTCTTCTATGACATGCTCGAAGGAGTTACAGTAACTATAGGTTGTGAAGGGATTCTGATAATCCCTTGCTAAATGGCCTGGCTGCACGCAGTTGTAATAGATTATTTGTCCTCGGCCTTGGCCCATACCTCCTCCTTGTCCTCGTCCTCTATAGCCCCCACGAGGAGTGAAGGTTTCCTCTCCTCCGAGAGTTGTACTATAGAATGTTTCCCTCTTGTTGTACTTCACCTTGAATCTTGTATATGTCTCTCGACCTTTCATGCATGAGATCATAAGCTCTACAATCCTGATCATCATACCCCGTTGATTTACAAAATGTACAATACAAGTTTGTGGGTGTCTGGACATACTTCTACATGTAATAGCACTCACCTGGGTGATGCCTATTTTTTCATACCTCACACTAGGGTAGGTTAACTTGCTTTAAGGGGCTCGGTGCCCCTGATGCCAAGTACTCATGAAATAAGGGGCATTGTTCTTTATCATGGCCTTCCAATCTACATCTGACACACCAGATATTGTCCCTTTTGTCTTTTCCCTTGTCTTTCTTCATATCTTCGACCTGTAAAGACAAACTAGTTAGCTGGCTCATGATCTGGCTAATGCCCGAGCTAGATTCTCCCATCGGGGTTGATTCAAGATTCATGGTGAACTCCAAAGATTCTGCCTAAGATGCAATCTTCTACTGTATCAAAGGGATTCTTATGTGTGGTAACAACGCAGTGATGAACCACTCTTTTTTCTGTTCGTAGGGGATCTAGAAAGTTAATTGGCCTATCAGGGTATTGAATCTCTAGTCGAACTCCCAAATAGGTTCTTCTACCTTTTGTTTAATCTCTTTTAGTTCTGTAATACATTGTGATTCTGACTTAGGTTTCTTAAACTCTACAATCAACACATTCTTGATCTCATTTAGGGGCTTAGGTTGTGTCAGTCCTTGGACCAGTTTCATGTACCATCTCAGTGCGTGGTCTCTTAGCATAGTGTTGAACTGGGTTCTCTTGATGGCTTCATCTGTGATACTTTTAATATTCCATATGGCCTCTCACAAAAACCAATGTTGATCTATATCTTCAGATCCATCTCCTCTAAAGATAGGGAGTCTCATTTCATCTGCCATAAAGCTGACTAGGGTTCTTGTCTGAGTAGATGTTGGGCTACTAGTAACAGTACTCTGAAGACTCTGATGGTTCTGACTATTCTGACTACTAAGTGTTGTTGGGACAACAGGGGGATTAACATTACTTACCTCAGTATTTCACACAGTTCCTAAGGTTTCTGGATCATGTTGGTGCAGTTCTTTAGCTTCCCCTTCTTCTATTCTAGTGGGATCTGGATGCTCTTCGTCGGTTAGATCTACCTCTTCTCCACTATAGAAACCTTCTTCTCTATAGTTTTTCTTACACAAATTCTCGAGGTGAGCTCCTCAGAATACTTTACCACTACGTGTATTCCCTGCTTCTGTGTCGATGTCGTTGTCCGAAATCTTGAACATTAGCCTTCTTAGGTCCGATCAATCTATTGTATCTTCAATATGTGGTTTTCATGCAAGAGCATCTTGATTCTTAGCTTCAAGAAGTGCAAACATTTTCCTCTGGGTCCCTTGAAAAAGTATCTCTCGGCTTGACTATACGATTTCGTTCTTTCAACAACAAACTCAGTGATATACCCTCCGATGGTACTATCAAACCAGTGATCTACTACTCTGGATACAGCGTTGTTGACTCTCTTGACCTTATGGATCAATGTTGGTGTCCAAACCACAGGGGGTCTAAATCTGATTTCAAACTATGTGTCAGCTAACCTAGCCAACCACTCATGTAACTTCTGATGGATTCCTCCAAAGAAGATCTTGTGAATGTCGGTGAAGATGTATCTTTGTAGCCAATATTCAATGCTTATTTTAGGGTTCTTGTTTTGGGCTTCAGCGAAGCCCTTCTCTTGATCCTCTACCCACTTCTGAATCTCTGTCTTCAATGGGAACCACCTTGACATTCCCTTAAAAAGATTCTGGTCCCAACAACGGAACCATTTGTTGGCACATGGGCAGACCCAGGGTTCAACTCCAAGAGCGCACCAACAAGCCCTAGCTGTTGGCCCTTTCAGCAGCACCTGCGAAGCAGATGCAATCTCACCCAAAGAAGCTATGAGGGGGTTGCAAGACAGAGATGTCTACAACCAGGTGAATATCAAGTGGTTCTTATTGCAACAACAACATAACATGCATCTATCATTAAACTAACTAGATCTTTTCTTCACAGCTATAAATCTGATCTAATACAATAATTCAGATAACAATATAACAACATCAGAGCTCAAGGAATCAATCACACACACAACAACAAATGTACATGGTTCACCCTCTCTCTAGGGCTATGTCCACATAACTATGCTTATGATATATTAAGGTAAAGCTTACAGTTCTGATCTGTGCTCTTGGCCAGTAGATCTTCTCTCTCCGTCTCTCTTCCCCCCTTCACACCCAACTACAGGACTTGATCTTTGCACCCAGCTGAAGATCTTACAATCCTAGAAGTCTCTCTCTCTCATCACTTCTCTCCCCCAATATGATAATCTCTCATCCAATAATAGAGCTAGATCAACAAAAATATCATACCAATACTCAATGACCAACCCGACCCAGGTACTTTTGACCTTTATTTATACATTACAATACCTCACCGACAGCCTTAGGCCGAAACCTAGGTTCCAAAACCCTAAATACAAAAACCCTTGGTGTTTAAAACCCTAGGTCAACTTGACCCTCTTTTTCTGGGCTTCGCCAGCCTTTCTTTCCTTCCTTCTCGCGCGATGTTCCAAAGCATCCAATGGTGAATTTTCCCACTTTTTGAGTCATCCTTGATATCCTCATCCAATGTCTTGCTTTTTTGCACTTCACTCCATATTTTTTGTTCTTTTTCTCGCTTCAACCTATTAGCAGTCACTATGTCTCCCGCGAAGCTCGCTTTTTCCCTTCTCTTCCTCGTTCTTTGCTTCCTTCCACAACCCAAGGCCAACACAGTTGCTCTGCAACTAAATAAGGATTACCACAACAACCAAGAGGGAAATGAGTTGACAGACACTGATACACAGAACAGTGAATAAAAACCCTCGACCATCAAACTAAGAGACTTATTGCACCACTGTCACTTTTATTCCACAGAGACCCATCATAAAAACCACAATGACCGAGAAAAAAACCAACATGCAAACTTAATAATGCCCATTTTTCTTCTTACAATTGCCAACATTTTACAGTCATCATAGAGAGCCATAACACCATATTTACACACAGTCGAAAATCTCAAGAACACATAGAATCCAAGCATCACTGAGCCACCATTTTGTTCATAAAATAGAGAATCCATCATGGATGGAGAGAAAAGAACCATACCTATGAGAAAAATGCCAAAATGGCGAGTTGGCCGATCTTTCCCTTCCAAAAACCTGAAAACCCGGAGCTTCACAACCAACAGAGTAATAATGAAACAATACAACAATGTTGGGTTGACGGGTGATAGGGAAGGTTTGGAGTGATGTGCATTAAATGCATGTCGCTTCCTCACCTGGCCCCATTCAATTCCAAGTATGATACATCCCAATAAGAATAACATCAACCAATAAATCAAACCATATAACCAATTCATAATCATTGCCAATCCATCATAAGATCTGATACCATATCTATTGTATAGTGTGCCAACCAAGATATTTCATACGTTAACCTTTTCCGTAATTCCACACAATAATCCATATCCACATTTCTATATGTGCCTCCATTAGACTTTAATTAAATTTGCATAGTCCATTAAGCAAACCATAGTATAATATTTAGGACTAACACTTGTACCCATTAATTCTTTCATCCGAAATTTGCATGTAGTCTTATAGCTCAAGGATTAATACATAGTTTCCTTCGTTATCCACTTGTACATGGTCATAATAATGCATTACCATTTATTATCACGCCAAATGAAACCAAGACTGCATCATCAAAAATGTAGGACTGTGTAGGCAACATCATAATATTATCTAAACATGTGTAATATGTCTATCCTTGCACCTCTAGTCTACAAGGGGGTCCCACCTACTAGTATTATATTATTATCATAATTAAATAATAGCGCTTTAGCAATCCTTTGCGGGAAGAACTCATTGTTACAATTTTAATTTTCAACACATGTTCAATTGCATTATAAGAGGAATTAACCCATCCAGGAGAAGGTTTTATAGATCACCTGATTGCATTTGCAAGAAAAAAGTTGTCAGATTCGAAGCATAACTACAACACTACAGAAAGAGAAGGATTAGCAATGATGTATGCTTTGCATAAGTAAATACATTACTTGTTGGGACAACACTTTAATATGCTTATAGATCATTCAACTCTGAGATACTTAGTTAATAAGCCATTGGTCGAGGGAAGGATATGAAAATGACTATTATTATTTTAGAAATTTGACTTTGAAATTGTGTTGAAGCCTAAAAGATTGAATGCGGGACCAGATCACCTATCAAGGATAACAAATGGAGAAGAGCCTAGTAACTTGGAAGACAACTTTCCAGATACACAATTTTTTTCAATAAAAACTGTAGATGAATTTTTTCCTGACATTATTGAGTTTTTGAGTACAGGATTTGCACCAAGAGAATTTGCTACTGTACAAAAAAAAAAATCGGTAGTCAAAGTTGTATATTATCATTTAATTGCAGGCCATTTATACAAACTTGGAGTAGATAAAGTCTTTATAAGATGTGTGATGGAGCATGAAAGACCAATTATTTTGGCAGAAGCACATGAAGGAATTGCAAGAGGGAACTACATAGGAAAAACTATCGCATAGAAGGTATTGCACATAGGATTATGGTGGCCAACAATTCATAAGGATTCAAAATAATACTATCAAAAGTGTGATGTCTTCCAAAGATTTGGGAAGCCATCCAGAAGGGATGAGATGCCACTAAAAGAACAGGTTACTTTACAAGTGTTCTATAAATGGGAAATATATTTTTTAGGTCAAATTAATCCACCAGCAAGAAGATCAGGAGCCATATAAATTATTACAACAACAAAATACTTAACCATATGGGCATAGGAAACACCAGTAAAGGATTGTAGCGCAGATACTACAACACACTTCTTATTTGATAATGTAGTGACAAGAATTGGATGTCCAAGAATATTGATGAGTGATCAGGGGACTCACTTCATCAACAATAAAATTGAGACAATTCTTGAAGAATTTAAGATATATCACCAAAAGAGTACTCCTTACCACAATCAAGAAAATGGAACAGTGGAATATTTCAACAATATTTTGGAGAATTCCTTGACAAAGATTTGCAATGTAAATATAGATGATTGTGATTCGAAGGTACCAACAGTACTTTGGGCTTATAGAACTACCTTCAAGAAACTAACAAGACAAACACCCTTTATATTGTTGTATGGACAAGAGGTAGTAGCTCCCTTAGATTATTTAATACCAAGTCTATGCATTGCAACAATTACAGACATGACAGAAAATGGCGTAGCACAAGAAAGATTGGCTCAACCGATGCAATTAGAAGAAGACATAATCATGGAAGGTTTCCATCAAGAGATACAAAAGGAAAATGATAAAGCATGGCATGACAAAAATATCAAGAAGAAGAAGTTTAATGAAGAAGATATGGTTCTCCTCTATGACAGTAAGTATTTGCAGCACCCAAGGAAGATCAAAATGCATTGGGTAGGGCCATATCAGATAAAGTATGTCACATATGGAGGTGTTGTACAACTTCAAGACTTAACCGAAAAAAAAGTGAAAGGAATGGTGAATGGTAGTTGATTGAAACTGTATAGGGATAGTTAACCTACTAACTCTCAATAGTTGCAGCACAACAAGTAGACTTGTACATATTGTAAATATTAGGACCTAAAAGAATAAAAAAGGAAGAAAAAAACATAAAAATGAAGAAAAAAATAAAAAGAAGTAATTAGGAGGAATAAGTGAGTCGGGAATGAAATCACTCAGCAACTGGTGCGACATAATTTGGAATATTGCATGTAGTAAAATTATACACTCGACAAATGACCGAAAAAAGCGAAAAATTAGACAGAACATTAATGACCGGGTTTATAAAAAGGGAAAAGCATGGGAAAGTTTGAAACTTAGTGAATTTTGAGCATCCAAGCACTTGAGAGCACAAGCAAAGGGTGATAGAGAAAGAGAATAATTCAATCAATTGAGTGCAAGAATAATTCGACAACACCCTCGAACGTTGGAACTCCTAGCTGATTTGGGAGAGTAACCTAAAAGTTTGGTAGGAAGAAGGAAAAAATGGAAGAAACATAGAATTTTGTCGATATGGAGTACGTAAAAAAATACGAGACTAAATAAATCAATCCCACTATATTAGAGGAATAATTTTCAATAGTGGAACACGTGCAAGTAGGTCAAAGTGAAGAAAAACCTAATGGCAGTGCAAGCCCTAGTTCCAAAAACCATACAGAAAAGGACAAACATAAACAACATGTCATAGAAGAAGTTGAAGGTCAACAGGAAATAGAGAGAGAAGAAGACGAAGAACCTGAGGATGAAGCCATAGAAGAAAACCTAGCCACAGGTCAAAAGAGGAAAGCACCAACCGCAGTGCAAATCACACTACCCCATCTTCCAAACATTGTAGTTGTAGTAGAAGATATGTTAAGAAAGGTGCCAAAGATAAAGTATGTGTACCATGACATAACAGACACAACGAAGTTTCTAGAATTTGCGCAGGAAGCATACTTGGATAACAAGGGGGAGATAGGACCCCCAGGGAAACCTATTCCTTGAGCCTGTGCAGTGGGTTATAGGTCTTTACAATTCAGGTGTGATGAATCTATTGGACATACCGCATCTTGGGCATAGTAAAAATGTGGGACTGTGTGTGAAACAATTATTGGCCAAGTACATGGAGGTATCCTGTGGATGGATAGGAAGGTCCCCATCGATGTGGATCTAATAGCGAAGATCGCAAGGCTACCTACCAATAGGGTAAATCAAGAAGACTATCTGGACAATAAGGCCAGAGATAAAGAGATTGCAGAGGAACTAAAAAAAAAGTTCGAGAAAAACTAGGGAACCCAAGGACTAATAATAAAGAACATTAATGATAAGGAAACAAATTTTTCTACAAAACTGATGGCATGCAAACTATTGAGAAAGTGTAGAAAGGAAGAATCCCCAGTAGGAGGGATGGAAATAGTTGCATAGTGCACAAAGGGCGCAGTGTTCATCTGGGTGCCATATCTATTGAACCAATTCTTGGTAGATTGTAGAGATGCATGGGATAATGGAACAAAATTCCATTACTCCTAGTTTCTAATATTATTGCATTGGTGGGCTCGAAGGACCCCAAGTTTTCATCTTTCCTAGATAGGAAGTGGAAATGTTATGTTGCATGCTATGAAACATTGTGGTAGGAAAAGGACCCCAAGAACCAATAGGATAAAAATGTGGTATTCTACATGTTCTTGGAGGATATGCAACAAAACACAACTAATGTATGGAGGATCTCAGTTGAAGTGGTGTAAGAAAATGAAGGGATTGAAAACTTCAAGGCCTCAAGACATCATTTATGGATCCAGGCCACAAGCGACTCAAATAAGAAGTGGTTGGAAATGAGATACTGCACATCAAGGGAAGAGGTAAACTGGATTGTGAAATATTTTCTCGCCCAATGGAAGGTGCTAGCAACACAAAATCAAGGAGACAAACTTAAGGAGCCAACTAAACCAGGAACATCCAGAAAGACAAGTAGTCCAGCCAAAAATACTAGGAAGGTTGTAGAGTGCGGCGAAGCTTCAAGGAGCAGTGTAGCTAGAAAAAAGCCTAGAAAGAAAGAATTTTTATCAAGGATAGAAGTCAACAGATATGGTGAGAAGAATAGTTCTAGACCACAAGAAGCAAATGATGGGGAAACACCAAAGATGAAAACTGAGACATAGACCTCAACCCCAACTAAGAAGAGATTGACAGCGCAGGAGGCAGAAATCAGGAAAAATATGAAGTATCATAAAAATCCTCCAACAATCACTATCACAGAGGACAATCTCGAGATGGTACCAGAAAAAGTCCAAGGAAGAGGGGAGGATTTAGTATGCACAACAGAGGTGAAAAGGGAGGAGATCATGGAAAAACTAGTAGAAGTACATGGCATCTTGCAAAGATTGCAACTCAATACAACGCATCATCCAACAATGCAACAGACAAAAAAAGAACAAGGAACATCAACGCAGAAGGAGCAGGAAGAGACTGTGGAGATAGTAGTAGCAAGTAGTGACATATTCATAGTCACACAATACATGTTGGAGATGGATGAATATACAGCGCAAAGACTAATAAAGGATGTGGAACATATGGAGTTGGTCCTAGCGAAAATACCCACAAAGGCGCTATATGGACTTCAAGCAAGAGTAATGAAGGAAATAAAATCTAGAGCTAGGGAAGATACCACCAACCTAGCAATCAGTCATGAGGTGAAAGAGATTATACAAGTGACAAGTGAACAAATCATGCTGGAAAAGGAGGAAGAGAAGTAACGCACCAACAATTTGGAGAAGAATCTCATAGAGGTATACATGAGTATACATGTCTGTGCGCAAGCACATGAGGTTACAACAGAAGTGAATATACAAAAAATTGCACAGAGCATGGAGAGATACAAGCAAGAAATAACATAGTTAACATAGAAGTTAACTCCGAGCACACCTGCAAAAGTGTGAGAGAAAAGGGATCAAGAGGATACTGCACATGTATAAAGTATAGTGCATGAGGTTAAAGAAGTGGCAGAACTGTATAACATGACTACACAGATTTGGAAAAGCCTCGAATAGGACAAAAATATCCAAGAGTTGGAGAAACAGGAGGAAAAACTGAACATGGTGGTTCATGACTTGAATAAAATAAAGAAAACCATGTACATCTCCCTTAGAATGAAGGTAGCACAGGAACTGAAGAAATTGCAGGCCGAAGTAAAAAATGTGCTGGAGTAGAAACAAGCCAGGTAGGCTCAGTTGGAGCCATTTCAGCAAAAAGCAGAAGAGATGATAGATGAGCTCCGAATAGAAAAGGAAATATGGGAATAGGTGCTCACTGAAAGAAGAGAAGTGCTAAAAGAGCACAAAAAGCATAGGATTTGGAGACACTAGAAGGGAAGAGTGTAGAGGCCAAAGAGCAAGAAACAAGATAGGCAAAGAACCTTCATGCGTTGGGGGTAGCACTACAGAAGGTGCACTGAGGCTTAGTGGCTCAAGACAAGCCACATGTTAGTGTTGGGGGCTTGTTGGAGGAGGCATGTTTGGAGATCAGCACATCAAGCGAGGTAGAGCAACATGCTACCTTTTGAGGAAAAACAGGACGCATGACAAGATTTTCAGAAATTCGACGCAAATGTGGAAAAACCTATCCTAGCTAGGGTTGGGGTTTTGGGATGTATTGTAAGAGTTTCTAACCGGTATTTGTAAAATAAATAAGGGGTATCAGGTAGAGGACAGGAATCAAATTGTTATGGTATGAGTGTGACAAGTATGTTTTGGAGAACCTATTTTTGAGTTTTTGGGATTGGAAGTATATTTTGAGAGTTGTAGAGCTCGTATGAGATTGAATTAGTTGATGTCCAGGTTGCAATTTGTGGAGTTTGGTGTGATCCTCATCCACCTCACTACTCACTACTCTAATGTAATGTGCACAACACTATTTGATGAATAAGAATAAAGAAGCAGAAGATATTTGTGGACATATCCCCAGGGGGGTGAACCACGGTTATACCATGTGTGCAATGTGTGGTAATGTGTTATTAGTTATGTTGTTATCATTGAATGGTTAGATAGATGAATGGATGATTTATTTACAGTACGCATTATATTAAATATGAAAATGAATGAATGAATGGATCTGATGAATAGTAGAATAGAATGCATGGTTAAGTAGAAATAAGAGATAATAAGTAAAAAAGAACATCCCCCAATCCCTTCCATGACTACAGACATCTGCATCCTAAAGTCCCCCATAAACCATCTCAAGTGAGACTGCATTTTGCACACTATGTGCGGTGTAGCCTTCTAGTTTACTAGAAGGGACGATGGTGATAAGTGTTTTTTTGGAGAACTAAGGTAGAACCCATATCATCCCATAAGTCCAAAAATGAGGTAGATTGACGAAATCCTACACACGACATTTGAGAGGAAAACCAAAGGTCAAGGTTCCATCTTTAGAAGAAGGCTCTCCATTCCAGATCCAAATTAGTGTGGAACCCACAACCCCATGTGTGACTAAGACATATGAAGAAGAAAAATCAGTTAACCAACAAGTGATTAGTGGTAGAAGGATTTTTACAGTACGAGGGTCTAGAGGAAATTCAAGAAAAATTATAAGTTCAGCAAGAAACAATCAAGTATCTACACCACGCAGAGGTAGTAGAACAAAAAACTTTACAATAGCATGACAATATCCAACTATTAGGTTACCTGAGTTCCGAGGAGAAGGGTCAGAGGACCCAGAAAAACATTTTTTCATTTGCGAGAAGATTTGGGCAGCTAAGAAGATTATAGATTAAGACACAAAGGTTGTGCAATTGGAAATCACATTCAAATAGCACACATTGTATTGGTATATGGGTCTCACAGTAAATAATCCAACAAGAGTACCTACAATCATTGCAGAGGTGAAGAGGCAATTTATAAATTAATTTCAGATACCAAGTTCAAAGGATCAGTTCATGAATGAGATGATAGAGATTAAGAAGAAGCTAGGAGAATCAGTCTAGGATGTGTACTAGAAGTTGAAAAGACTAAAAGGTAAGTTGAAATTCTTCGTTACTGATATGAAACATAGACATTTGTTTGTCAATTATTTATTGCCACACTTGAAGTATCCTTTGAGGCAAAAAAAATTCCAAATTCAAGCTGAGGCTTTGCAAGTAGCCTTACAGTTAGAGGAAAATCAATATAAGTAGACAGATCCAGCTATGGAAGAGCTGAGAGAAGATATGAAGAATTTAACATTTTAGTTAAATCAGAATAAGGGAAAGGAAAAGAGGGAAGATGTTTGGTGCACATTATGCAGAACATAGGGTCATCATTAGAACAAGTGTCCATTATTTGAGAAATATATAGGAATAGTTATTCCAAATCCATTATCGTCAGGATGAACATGGTGTGAGATATGAAAAACACATGGACATGATCCTTATAATTGTCCCATGTTGTAGAAGTATCAAATAGTACCAAATACTACATTTTGTAATTTTTTCAAATTTGTTGGACATGAAGACAAGGAATGGAGAATCTTGGAGATAATGAAGAAGAGGACATCATATGCATATAGAGTACAAGATGAATTAATGACATCACAACCTTTGTTGTAGCTACAGTATAAAAGCACCCAGGAGTTTGTAGCACCACCATAGTATAAAAATGTGCAACAGTTTGGAGCACCACTGAAGTGTAACAATGTGCAATGCCACCACAATACAATAATGTGCAGCCTCGATATAATCAGGTGTTGTAGTAAAATCCCCCTGCAGACGGGTGAATTCCCTCTTGGATCTTAGACCCCTATGACCAAGACAGAAAAGTGTTAACTTTGATCGCTGACATTCTTTTAAACATAGCTAAACTATTCAATAGAGAAGAGGAAGATAGTATGAGTACCTTTCTATGACATTTGTCCTCTCTCAGTCCAAGTTGAGATTTGATCCTTAAGCCTTTCAACAAGTCTTGCAATCCAATAAACCATGAAGACAAAGAATACTTCCTATTCTACCATTATTAGTTTAACTATGTTTATCCAAAAGACAAGATCATACAAATGTACATAATCTTGAAGGAAACGGGCCAAGCACATGTATTAATGAGAACAAAATAAGGTGCTTACAAAGTGTAGATGCAGATGTAGCAAACTCACTAATCTCTCCTTGTCCAACCCCTTGCTTGAATGATCCATAATCAAAATGACAATACTTTTCACTGATTAGTCTCTCTGTTTCACTATGAGAGTGCCTCCTTATATAGGCTTTGAGAGGCCTAACCACCTTAGTGTTACACATCAAAATTACTCATTACGATGATGTCCTAGTGTCATCATTACCAATGTCGTAAGTGTCACATTTTGGTCGCAAGTGTTGCAAATATTATACTGTCATCTTGCCTATGTCGTGTCTCAGACAACATTATCAAGAACACTTAAAAGACACCTCAAAATACTAGTTTTGAAGAGGAGAAATCATTTGATAAAGAGTACAAGTCTTTTTCCATGGAAAAACCCACTCAAAAATCAATTTTGTAAGGAAACGCTCTCCTATACACTATCAAGAAGTGCCAGTGCTCTATAACCTCTTTTGGGGGAGCGTTCCAACGCTCTGTTCCCCATTCTGAGGGAGCGCTGGCCCTTTTTTAGCGAATTTTGGATTGTTGAGGAAAATCAAGGAAGAATCCCCCTCATCTCTGGAGTTGGTTGGATTCAGATCTGAGGTCAAGGCTCGGTCTTAGGGAAAATCCACAACTGAAGGAGAAGGATCCTCAACCTATCCCAAGAATCTCTTAAGTGGTTAGGCCTCTCCAAGCCTATATAAGGAGGCCTCTTCATGGTGAAAGGAGGGGTTAATTAAAGCATCAAACTTATGATCTCATAAGGGATATATCATTGAAGCATCACCATTTTGTGTGTATTATTTGAGAAAAGGGTTGGACAAGGAGAGTTGGGAGAGGCTACTGCACCTTCATCAAAGGTCTGTAAGTATTCACTATTGTTCTCATTAAGATACATATGTGCTTGGCCTGTTTCTTTCAAGGTTGTGTTTATTCTACATGAACTTGTCTCTATTAGATAGATCTGGTTTCAAGCTAATCTTAGTAGAATAGGAAGCTTGTTTTGTCTTTGTTTGTTTTGTAGGACTTATTGAGGAGCTTGGGGACCAAAGATCAACTTGAATTGTGTGAGGACGAACATCGTTAAAAAGGTACACCTTTCTTTTTCTTCTCTATAGATTAGTTTAGCTAGGTTTAAAAGGATGTAAGTGACCAACGTTAGCACCTTTTCTGTCTTGGCTTTAGGATTCTAGAGCCCAAGAGGGAATCCACTTGTCTGTAGGGGGATTCTCCTGTAATAGAAATTGGTGACTCCATTGAGGAAGTGAACTTTCATTTTTGGTTTCCTTCCTTGTTCTTGTTCCTGACCTTTTTATCACCTTTATATTTTCTTCATACTGTGTTTTTTATTCTTAGATGTGTTGTTGGCTTTTGATTCATCCAATACACACTGAATTTTTGGATTTTTTTTTAGTTTTTGTTGATTTCTAGGAAATTTTTTGAGCTCTGAGAGGCCAGCGCTCCCCTTCCTCTACCACTAGAGTGATATAACTCCCTTTCAGGCTCCCAGGGAGCATTGCAATGCTTTGGTGCCCTTGACACTAGAGCACTAGTGTTTTTCTTCTCAAAACTCTTTTAGGAGTTGATCTCAAAGTCCATTTTTTACTGATTCTTCTACTCAGGGTTATCATCATCTCAATGTGCCTTTGTTTTTAGCCTCCAACCTTTTGATTTATGAGAATTCATGATACTTTGTTTGGGTTTGTAACATCTCTTTCTTATTTACTTTGAATCACTCTTCTTCTTTCGAGATTTAGAGTCGATTTACTGCTTTCTCTTTTATATGATGGTATGAAATTTGTTGTAAGGAAATTTAGAGATCTATGCAATGATCCATTTGATATTTGAGGTAATTTTCCCAAGCAATTCCTGTCTTTTCATCATCAATTAACCTTCTCCTACCTTCACTAGCAATTTCACCAATTTTCATGCATTCTAGGTGAGTTTTTGCATGGTTTTTGGCTCTTTTTATGAGTTTCTGGGAAGATCAACGCCCCCCTATAGGCCATGCCAGAGCACCAGCACTCCCCTATAGTGTTTAGGGAGCATTGAAACAAACACTCTGTGCACCCTTCTGGGGGAGCGCTAGTCTCTTTTTTGAGAGTTTTTGCCTTCTTTTGCTCAGTCTTTTGCAGCCTGTTTTGCAGAGCTCTTTACCCAGAGTCCATGGTTGGTTTGTGAAGTTGTTTGGATTGGTTTTTTATGGTTTTTTATTCTTATCACTCCCTCTTATCTTGATGGGATCTTGAAACCTTTTTCAAAAATGTGAAATTTCCTTTTCCAACTGCTTTCTGTCAGGACAGTTTTGAGTGATTTCTCTTTCTCCCTATATTTTCTTGGATTCTTGTCTGCATTTTATTTGTGTTCCTTGAATGATTGATTCGTTGTAGAATCCTTGATGGTGTTATTTATTGTTAGAACAAGTTTCTACTTGTTTTATTTCATACCTCACTGACTCGAGTGCATGCTTTGTTTGTAGCCCTTTTGCTTTGTGTCTTTTGTATCTACATAGGACTCTTTCTCCTGATAGAAAGTAGTGGAGCATTGAATTTTTTTATTTACTTGTTGTATACATCATAATCAAACAAAGAAGATAAATGCATTTTTTCTTTTGGGTAGTGAAACTATCTTGAATTTGAAGTAGCGGAATTGCATAGTTTTTGGATTTTTTGGGACATTGTGCATCTGTAATGATGATTTTTTCTCCTTCTCGTAGCATAGATTTCATCGAAATTAAAAGATTGCATATTCATCTCTTTGCATAGATTTCGAGTCGGTCAAAACACCATATTGTCCATGTCATTTTCCTTTTGAGTAAAAACAACCTTAAAAATCAAGCGCTAAACTAAAATTGATTCGACATTTTTAGATTTTCTAGTAGAAAACCTACATTAGATTAGTTGTAGGCATTTGGAATCAGTGTGAAAGATAACTTTCCAAAGATGAAAAAAAACATAGAATATTGTGTTAGGGAGCGATGAAATCCAATTGCTACATTTTTTCCTGGGAAGCCCTTCTCACACAAGGGTGAAACCTGAGGTCACATTAAGACTGGCATAGTTACTCAACCTACTTTGTTTGTCTTGGTGTAGATATTGTGCGTATTATGGGGGTCGCTTGAAGGTATACCCAAAATGATGAGTGGAAGCCTTTCAAGTTGATTTTGGGCCAGATACTCTGCCCTTGTGCATGGATTGGACTGTCGATTTTTTTCCCAAGCATCATTGTTGTAGTTGGTAATCTTAGTGGCCTATATCTTTAGGGTCTTTACACAAGGTGACTATGGAGGGGCAAGTCTAAATGATACCTGGAATCGACATTGGCCAAACTCACTCGGGCTCCTTGGAGGGTATACCCACAATTATGTGTGGGAGATTGCACCAGGGTGTAAGTCCGTTAAGTAGGTCATCAACGTAACTTTTTCACCCTCTCTATCTCATCCCCTTCTTAATTTGTTCCCACGACGTTGGATTTCATCACCAACTAGTGTGCTCATTGTGAGAAGGCTCTGTCTTCTTGCTTGCTTACTATATTTTTAGCGTGTGTTGTTTGTTCTCCCTAGAAGAATATAGGTTGGATCTTTATTTTTATGGCGTCAGTTCCCGAAATGACCCATGAAGGAACCCCTTTTCTAGGGGAACCCTTTTTTTTTCTTTCTTACGGAAACGCTGGTCCTTCTTACATCACTACATTGAGCCTTCCAGGTCTCACAATTGGGTTATCGGTATGGTTGTTTTCCACTCTGGCGATCTTGAATGCAGGTGCTTTAGATGTAAGCACACCACCCACACATCAACCTCATGTCGACCTTTATCCTTATTTTCCCGTCAAGTCTCCTTCCATTTCTCCTTTTCCCATCAGGTCTCCTTCCATTTCTCCTTCTTCTCCTAGTGAAATCTCTAAAGTGAGTAGCCAAGTTGATAAGATGAAGAAGAAATGGAAAGAGAAGAAGAAGAAGAATCAGAAAGGGACCAAGCCTCCAACTACACCAGATGTTGGATCCAAGCAACCAACTACTGTTAATCATACTGGGAGTGTTGATGAGGTCGACAAGATTAAAATGAATAATATGAAACCCAAATTCCCTTGCAGTCTTTGTAAGGGTGACCACTTTCTGGTGGATTTCCCTAGTATTCCCAAGGTCTTAGAAATGTGGTCCTCCACGTCATCGGCCCCTGCTGGTCATGTTGGTGATACCCCGTCAACTAGTGACGTTAAGGTTGGTAAGAAGAAGACAACTGTCAAATTTCCCTGCATGCTATGCAAAGGTGATCATTACTCTCACCTTTGTCCTCGTATGGACAAGGCTTCTTCTCTTTTGGAAAAGCTTCAACTTCCAACTCGTTATCATAATATTTCCCCCAAACCATCCTTAGTTGATGGAATGGTCAATTTGGTTCCATCCCCGGTCGGTTTGGTTGATCAGGTGGTCAATCTAGTTTCATCCTCAGTTGGACCACTAACCAAAGTAGTTGATCTAGTTTCGTCTGAAAAGTGAAACCCAAGTGACTAATCCAGTCCCATCATTGGTCATTCACACTCTTCATCTAAAGAGTGCTAACATGGTCTATTACACTCCTCCTCTAACGAGTGCCAAAGTGGTTTCTCCAGTCCCTTCATCAGTCAGTCTGGTTGATCATGTCGCCAATTGGGTCACGTCCTTAGTTGAACTAGTTGACAAATTGGTTGATCTGATCCCATCTTCGGTCGGTCCCTCTCTCCCATTAGATATTACAACCCAAGTGATTGATTTGTTTTCACCTGTTGATCCCATTCTCCCCTTGGATAATGAAACCCAAGTGGTCGATTTGATGTCGTTATCAATCAATCCTACTCTCCCACTAGAGAGTAAACCCGATACTACCCATGTTTTTCTCATTGGTATAGAATCTATCATGAAGGGGGGCATTCATCCTTCTCCTGTGAAACCCCCTCCAAGTAATGAGGCCATCCTTTTTTATTGTGGTGTGCTAACTGGACCTTGTCTTCCCTCTCACATTCCCTTCAATATTACAGTACAGGTTTGTGGTCGGGATGTTCCTCATGCGTTGATAGATGAAGGTTCATCCGTTAGTATTTTTTCCTATATTGCTTGGAAAGCTTTGGGTTATCCTCATCTTGTACCAGTTACACAAAATCTGTTATCTTTTAACAAAATAACTAGTCACCCTTTAGGATTCCTTCCTAAGTTTATCGTAACTTTGGGAGGGAAAACTGTCTATATTGATTTTATGGTAGTCCAGGACCCCTTGAATTTCGATTTACTCCTTGGGAGAGATTATGTTTATGCCATGAAATATATTGTGTCCACTCTCTTTCGTGTGATATATTTCCCACACAATGGAAGAATGGTGACTATTGATCAACTTTCATTCATTGGTCCTGACTTGATTGC
Source organism: Picea mariana (assembly GCA_032191745.1). Classification (NCBI taxonomy): domain Eukaryota; kingdom Viridiplantae; phylum Streptophyta; class Pinopsida; order Pinales; family Pinaceae; genus Picea; species Picea mariana. The sequence goes on from JASDQU010103613.1 coordinate 176,139, forward strand.
CAACCCAATGACCTCCCTAAACGGTTCTTATATGCAGTCGGTATCACCCATGCCACAGGTCAATTATGTGTCATTATCTCCCATGCCTTCAGCTATCAATGAAGATGACTTAGATCCAGCAGTTGAATTGGTGATCTCTTTGGTAGGGATATTGGAGCCTGATTTCCTTACCCCTATCACAACCCTCAACATGTGTTCCTTCCAGAGCATTGTTCTTCCATCCAGTGAAGATCTCTTGGAAGCCATGACCAATTTTTGTCCCTTGACATGTGTTCCTACCAAGGAATTATCCTCTTCGAAGCCATGATCAAGCAGAAGCTACGAGCATAGTTTTCTTCTCTGTGGCAAGCTCATTAAAAAATGAAACAGAGGTCATGAGCATAGTTTTTCCTCTCTGTAGCAAGCTCATTAAAAAATGAAAGAGAAATCTGGGGACTGAACCTGAAGCCTTGAGCATAGTTCTTTTCCTATGTCAAGCTTGTTACAAAATGAAACAATCACCTCTCCCATCAGGTTGAGTCCTTCACCAGATCTCATAAATGTTGAGTCAAGTCTTTCGTTAGGTCTCGTATTTGAACCTTCCTTTCATCCACCGTATCTTTTTTCTCCATCTAGTACAGAAATTGGTGACAACCTCAAAGTCAGTTAATGATTTGAATCTTGGGGGGGCATTTCTCTAGCCTTTGATGATCATTCTAGAGTTATACCTCTAGCTTTTCAAGCTGAGGGAATCTTACAGGTGAATCCTCATGTGGACAAGCGGATTCCCTCTTGGTATCTAGACCCCTAAAACCAAGACAGAAAGGGTGCTATCATTGGTCACTGACATCCTTTTAGATCTAATTAAGCTAATGAATGAAGAGGAAGAAGAAAAGTGTACCTTTTTAAATGGTTTTTGTCCTCGCAATGTCCAAGTTGAGCTTCAATCCCAACCTCCTCGATAGGTCCTGTAGAACAAACAAAGATACAACAAACTTCCTATTCTACTGAGATTAGCTCAAATATAGATCTATCTACTAGAGACAAGTTCATGTGGAACAAACACAAACTTGAAATAAACAGGCCAATCATGTATATATATTAATGAGAACAAATGAAGAGTACTTACAATCCTCTGATGAAGGTGCAACAACTTCTTCCAACTCTCCTTGTCCAACCCCTTTGCTCAAGTAATCTACATTGATTATGCTTCAATGGAATCTCACTTATGGGATCATAAGTTTGGTGTAATTCTCAATCTCCATCTATCTTGTATGTTGCCTATGAGATCATAGGTTTCATACTTCCAATCTTTTCATGTACCATCTACCCTTTCACCATGAGAAGGCCTCCTTTTATAAGCTTGGAGAGGCCCAACCACTTGAGATATCTTTGGGATAAGTTGAGGATTCCTCTCCTTCAGTTGTGGATCTTCCCTAAGATCATGCCTTGAACTCATATTTGAATCCAACCAACTTTAGAGATTGAGGGGATTCTTCCCTAATTTATCTCAACAAACCAAAATTCGCTCAGGAAGGGTAGTGCTCCCCCAAAAGGGTGCACATAACATTTCAACACTCCCCCAAAGAAGGCTAGGGAGAATTCGTGCTCCTTGACAGTGGGTAGGGGAGATTTTCCTTCCAAAAATCATTTTTAAGTGGTTTTTTCAGTGGCAAAAGGCTTGTACTCCTTGTCAAGTGATTTCTCCTCTTCAAAACTAGTCTTTGAGGTGTCTTAACTGTCCTTATGATGTCGTTAGAGGCACGACATAGGAAATATGGAAATATGATGTTTTTGACACTTGCGACACTTGTGGTCAAGATGTGACACTTGCGGACAAGATGCGACACTTGTGGACAAGATGTGAAACTTACAACACTTGTAATGACGACACTTGTGACACTATTGAAGTGAGTAATTTTGAGGTGTAACAGATTTCCCACCAAAGTGCGAAGTCAGAGGATGATGATGACTGAAGTACTTTGTATACTTTTTTGAGCAAAGGTATGGATGCAGAGAGGCTGGAAAAAGCTACACACAACCATCAAACAAATATTATGACATGTTTCAAACCCAAGGCAGACATACCTATGCTTGAGTGATAAAGACTTTTTCAGGTATGGCCACCATAGAATACACTGCGGATCCATAATTATATTGAAAAAAAGGTATAGCCACTAAACATGCAACGTAGATCTATACTTCCATGACATGAACTGATCATAGCCACGAAACATACACTGTGGATCTATGAGATGACAAGACATAGCCACAGACCAATACAAAGTGGATCTATGTGACAGTATATGTGTCAATATTCAAGAGAAACTCCATCGCAACCTGGGTAAAGTATATATCAGAGTGAATAACTCAACCCAATGTCTTCTTACCAATCCCAATGTAGTATGAATCTAACCATGTGAATAGATATCCTGATGTTGAACATGGAAAAAACCACTTGCTTACCAGTCAATGATGTAAATTGTTAACAAGAGTAAGGGAAATCACCATTGATGCCAATGATTCCAAAGGTACCCTAGTACATTCCAGCAAATGTGAACAAATGAGCTGAAGTCGAACATCTGTGGAATCATCCTATCAAAGTTCAATGATGTAAACCTATTGTCGGATGTGACAAGACCTACCATTGAGGCATGCAGATCCCAAAGTACTAATTGTTTTCTAAGTCTAGCTCTTGGATAATGTGCTGAAGTCGACAGGAATAGACTCGTCGAAGGAGGGCCTTGATGTATCCCCCATCAATGAAACAAAACTAACATAGAAATGTAATTGTTGGATCAAATGAACATGGACTGACACGGGTATTGAAACAGGATATTTATGATGGCTGACTCTCGAGGCAGATATTTCCCTTCAACACTGAGGCACAACAACATAAACGTGACATGAACCAAAACTTGATGATGTAGTGGATGTTGTGACTTTCATTAGGTGACCCAAAGGAGTAAAAGAAACTCAGAGGATTGGCTTAGTGCAGAGGTTCAGTGGATTAAAATGCATGCAAAGAAAAAGTGTTGTGTTCAAGGGCGACAGTAAGAGTTAGTGGTAATGTTCTCAAAAACTGCTTGGCTTGCTTCCTTCAATTTTTCCCCCATCCAAATAGATGAGTATCTCTTTTTAATTTAACAAGCTCGAGGAGGGTAACACATGCTTGGTATGAATCAAATTCGGTAAGATCCTCTTCCTTTGTTTAACGAACTGGAAGAAGTAAGGGTTTGATTCTGTATGGTCCCTTCAATGTATGATTTTTTTAAAGAGTCCAGAGGAGGTAAACTCAATGATTTTTCATGTTTAGAGAGTCTGAAAAATGACTTAAAGATGACTCTAGTGTTGTCCTTTTTCGTAATGTTAGTCTAGCGAGGATGAAAAAGAGATAAATTATCACTCGAAAGACACCCTTTCAAACCTTTTAACGAGTGGGAAAGGAAGCAAGATCACTCGACAATCTTTTCATGTTTAGAGAGTCTGAAAAGAGCTTAAAGACTATTCCAAGGGGTTCCTTTTATGTATAACCTTTACGAGTCCGAAAAAGTGATAAAAGTATAGTTGGTTACATTCTCATGTATTTATGAGTGATCTGAAAATAGAAGGCTGACTTGTTATGCTATGCAAGCACCCCTACTTCATTAAAATAAACTTTACAGGACCTTGCTTCATGTGTATAAATATGCAATATAAACTTATGTGTTAAGTTTTATTCTTCTTCCTTTAAATGCTTATGTGTTAGCAAATGTTCTTGTAGATGGTTAAATATGTACTTCACATAAATACACA
>JASDQU010103613.1:180482-200745 GCA_032191745.1 Picea mariana
TTCAGAAATAGCATCTTGAGTAAGTATAGGTGATTGGGGAAATTGGACAACATCAGGGGGGGAATATAGAGTGTATATCTTCTTGGATTTCTTCGAGAGGTGGAAGAAAAGAGGATCTATGATGGCCATCATCCCAAGGTACATCCTCGATGCTAAGCACTTCCAATATTGATTCATCAGAAGGAAAAATTTGGGAAATGTAGTCAAATGCAGACGTCAAGGAATTTAACCACGATGGCATAGAGTAAGTGTCGGGTGCCAAGAGATGTTGGTCATCCGAGGAGGGAGAGGCGGATTGGATGGCAACGTATGAGGTTTTGGCTGGACTAAGTGGCATGGTGTCACCTAGTGCATCAAATTCCAACGGACTAGGTATAATATAAGGGTCAGATGATTCCAAGGATTGGTAAACCATAGTCAAAATCATATTGATTGTGGCAACATGATGTGTGGTGGGTGGAAGTGGTGTAGGTAAGGTACCCATAAGGCTAGAGTATTTCAACAAGCCAACACCAACGCTTTCATACGTGATCTTGTGATCTCCCAGAAAGGGAATATTGTTGGTAGCAGGAGTGCGAGCGTCAGGTGTACATAAATCTAACTGATCAACAGTGACAATTTTACCTTGATGAGGAGATTTCACACATTTAAATACTGAAGAAGCAATGACAGACATAGCATAGAACCAACTTCTTCCAAGCAATAAGTTGTAATTGAGGGGAGCATCGACCACCTCGACATCAACAAAGACGGATTTTCCGTTCAATTGGACGGACAAGGAGTGAAAAAGTCCATGGGGATGAAAACCTCACCTGTAGAATGCACGTAGCATCGTTGGGGATTTGTTAAGTGCAAGCGATTTTAAGCTTTTCCAGCAGGCTAAAGATATGACACAAGTAGAGGCTCCCTCATCCAAGATAGTTCGGTGGATTTGTTGATTATGAACAACAATGTCAATTTGGAAAGAAATTTTATGAGAGAGTTGAGGTGAGAAATTATCCAGGTTAAACATGGTACTGTTGGACGACTCAGGATCAAAAGCACCAATAGCAGCCAAGAGTGTTCTACGTTGACTGGGGTAGTGTTGTAGAAATTCTAACACAGACATAGCACATGACGCTTGTGCCAGATCTTCAACAATGTTGTAGTTATGGGCGACACATGAACTAGTATTAAAGGTATATTTATGGATAGTGCTCTTAGGAGGAAGTAAGATAGAGTCAAACGTAGGTTTCTCACTCTGAAGTGGTCCAGATGGAGGAATAACTAATGGAGGACTAACAAAGGATCGTGATGGATCCGGTAAAGTACCATTAGTGACTTTTCCTTTGTCAAGTTTAATTGGAGTGTCGTAAGTCATAGAGAGAGTGGTTAGATCAATCTCATTGAAGAGATAGATATGGGCACTTGTTGAAGCTTCATCATGAGAAGGGTGGCTGGAACTGCCCCCTAGAGAGGGGGTTTGAGAAACCATACATTGTTGCTGAGGAAAAGGCTAAGTAAGCATGGTGGGTTGGGAATTCCCTTTGAAAATTTTGGCCACTTCATTGTGATGTGGACAGTCTCGAGTGTAGTGATCGTTACCACAAATCAGACATGGGAATTTCGTCTTCTGTTGTGGTTGATTTTTGTTAGCAGGTGGTGGGTTTTGAGATTTGGGTTGTTCATTATTGTTCTTTTTGGTTTTGTTCTTTGTTTTCTTCTTACCTTTGGTTGTTGTGAAGGGGCAGATTGAACTGCATTCACCTCAGATATTTGAGTTTGGGGGGAGGTAGAGGAGGGTGCGGTTGATCTGGAGGTGGATGCCGGAGCAGATAGATTAGTTGTTCTAGTCGACTGGGATGAAGATTGTGTTTTGACGGAGCTAATAATGCCATTCGCATGTGATGAATACTAAGGTTTGGATGGATTAGTAGTGGCACGGGTAGCATTTGGGATTAACTCATACAGAGTACCAAACTATGAGTAAACCAGATCTAAGTATTGTTCCCTGGAAATGGCCTCCTCTTCTGTGACTACACCACCCATGGATACATCACGAGCGACCAGAGGTAACAGTGATTTAGTGAACCATTCCACCAATAATTGGTCAGGAATGACTTCTTTGATCAACCTTCGTCGTCGTCTCCACTCATGAATATGATCAGAGATATGTACGGAGTTGGTCTGATGAAGGGAGGTCAAGAGTTTGGTACCCATCTCATATCGAATGGGTAGTTGAAAGTGCATGAGAAAGGACATGGAAAGGGAGTTAAAATCTTGGAAAGAACCATGTAGAAGTTCGATATACCACTTGGCTGTTGAGCTCATAAGTGTTCACTGGAAAAGACGTAAATGGATAGAGTCATCCATTAAGAGTTCGATGAACACCATTAATTGGAAATTCATCACATGGTTATTTGGGTCTTCTCTAGGTTTTCCATCAAATTTTGGAATATCAGAAGGTAGTTTAGCCGGGATCATTGGTCAGAAAGGATAGTGAAGTATAGGATCATTAGTCAACTGAGATAAGTCTGGGAGATCCAACGTAGCAAGGAATGGTAGTTGTCGGTTAACCTGAGGGTGATACTGGTGTGGCATAGGAACACCAGTAGGACCATAAAATGGATTAGGAAGATAATTATAACCAGTAGGTCCTCCTACATATGGTTGTTGCTGACCAGAGTATAGAGGATTCAAAGAGGATTGAGAAACATTTGGGAGCGGAGGATAACCTGATGGGTTATGAGGATTATAATTTGGTTGATGGGTTTGTCCATAAAGTGGATATACATTTTTTCGATAAGGAGGATAAGGTTGTTATTTTCCTTGAGGCTGTTTCCCCCCAGGGAATAGAGGATTTCCCAGAAAAGGAGTGTGCCAAGGATTGGGTGTTGTAGACGCATTCTGTCCAGAAGGTTAATGATGGGCTCCAGTTTGAGGCTACCCCCCAGCATGAGGTTTCCCTCCAAATGGAGTTTTCCCCACAAATGGAGGTTTCCCACCAAACAGAGGTTGCCCTCCGAAAGGAGGTTACCCTCCAAAAGGAGGTTTCCCCCCGAACAGAGGTTGCCCTCTGAAAGGAGGTTGCCCCCCAGCGTGAGGTTGAGTCCATGGAATTTGGAAACCATATGTAAATGATTGACCAGTGCCACTTGATGGATTAGAGCCACCAATACCAGTTCCTCTAGGTTTTTTTAAAGGTATCGATCTTCCGGGTATACCCTGGGTAGTGTTGTCAACGGAAGGATTTAGTGCTTTGTACCCAAGGGGAAGTGATGAAGTAGGCCTATATTAAAGTGGTGTACCAATGGGAGCTTAGATAACCACCACATTACCGGTGGGAATATTCGCAACGCGAGGGACCATCGTGGAATGGGCCATTTGGAGATAAATAGTGGAACTTAGACCAACATACTGCATGTTCAGACCAACGGACGGTGTGGTTGAAATGATGGTCATACCAGTAAAATGATCTAAAGGTATGGTATAGGTAACAGATGTTTTGGGTAATTGAGATATAACAGGTACATCAACACCTATGCCTAATCCATAAAGGTCTCACACCGTGCGAGGTGGGCTTCGAATTATATCAGTCCAAAGTGGGTCTCCGACTTGCAGGCTTGAAAGAGACCCAGTCGGGATTTCAGAAGGATCAATGAAAACAAGTTCTTTGGCTGAATTCATCTAGAGAAAACGCCTTTCATATCCTGTGGGAATGCAGAAAGCCTCCAAAGGATTCGTAATAATCCAAAAATTTTCTAAAGAAGTATAAACTTCCTCCTGTGAGGTTATAACGTCATGGACCTTGCTCTGTTGAGGAGATACCTCCATAGAATGAGGGGGTAAAGGGGTAGATTATTCCATATTTTCTGCGGGAAGGCCCTGTACCCTACGCAAACGGTGTGGAGGGTCGATGTTGGCGGAACCAAAAATTCGATGGAAAAAATCTATGGCCAACTAACAACAAAGAAAGAACATACACTAATAAAATCTAGGAATCAAACCAAGCAAACAAAACTTCTCTCGATGATCATACTAGTTGGTGATGAAATCCAACGTCGCGTGATCAAGTCAAGAAGGGGCTAGGACATGGTGGAACAATTACAATGGCGACCTGCTTAACGAACTTTCACCTTGTTGCAAGCTTCCATGCAGTAATTGTGGATTTACCCTCCAAGGAGCCTGAGTGAGTTTGACCAATGTCTGTTCCAGGTACAGTGAGACTTCCCTTCACCGTCACCTCGTGTAAGTACCTAAATATTATGGCAACTAAGGACACCAACTCGTAGTCAACCCCTAGGCGGGTACAGTCGATAGTCCGGTCTCAACGTATGAGCAGGATAACAAGTCTGAAATCCTTCGAGAGAACTGAGGACAAGTGGACTAGTAGAACTCCAGAGGACCCCAAACGGATTCAGAGTTCACGAAGCACTGAGACCAAATTAAACTAGCTGAGCCTCAAGAAGAACCCTCAATACATAATCTAGCCACTACAAACAGTTGAACCACAGAGGGATAATCTCCGTAATTCTCCTTAATGTGACCTCGTGCGTAACCCCTGTGTGAGAGGGGGATCCTAGAAAGCCTATACAACAATTGGATTTTTCTCTCCCTACCGCAAGATGTTAATGTTTGTTTTGAATACTTTGGAGATTTGTACTCACTGCCTAATCCAAAGTGCTAATCCTAGTCTAATGTTGGTGGAAGACTCTAAAAACAAAATGTTCTAGATAAATTTTAATTAGCGTTAATTTTGTAGTTTTTCTTTACTCAAAGGATGTATGACAATGAAACTGATGGTATTATGACTCAAATCCCCAAAAAATGCATAATAAATGATAAGCAATCATTTCTTTCAATGAATGTCTATTTAAGGGAAAGAGAAATATGTTATTTTCACTATCAAGCAGTAAGATGCAAAATCCTCAATCAATTTGTTTCTCAATCAAATCCAATGTAATACTAAAACTCATAGCAATCCTTTCTAAAATACAAAAACAATCATAAAAAAGTATCCTTTTGCTTTATGTGTGAATGATAATCAATATGATATAAAACTTCCTATGTCATCCAGTTTACAAAGTCAACAAGGTTTAGACAATCAGAATAAAATTACACATAAACAACAATGCACTCTCGTTGTGTAAAACAAGAAAGACAAAGATGACAAAAATTTGCAAAAAGAAAACCAAAAGCTCAAAAAGATTGAAAAAAGCTTGGACAATATGACCTCAAAGATCAAATGGAAAGGTGAATAGATCTTTGAATCTCCTCACGAAGGATTCTACTCAGTCAGACAAATGAGAAGAAAACAACAAGTTAACCCTAAATCAACAAAGATAAAGAGTGACTTCAAGGCAAGGAAAGAAAATGTCAAAATTCCAAAAAAAACATGATCGATTCTTAACAAATGAAGTGTTGAAGGCCAAAATAAGATGAATTGAGATTGTAAAACTCCTGAGCCAATACCAAAATCAATAAATGAATTCAGAGAGTGAAAATCCTAAAAAAAATCTCATAGAAAAGGGACAATGTTCTGGTGTAAATGGCACCAGAGCATTCCAATGCATTGTTATAGGCCAATGGGGAGCGTTAGCGCTCTGATAGCAATGGCAAGGGAGCATTGGGCTCTCAAAACTCAGAAAAATACCCAGAAAGTCAAAATTCCAAGCAAACTCAGTCAATCAGGGTGAGTATGATGAAATAAAGTGGAAATCAATCAGATCTAAGAATCAGAGACACGATGTGGAGATGGTCAAAGAGTAGGCAAAAGGCCAAAACAATATATAGGAAAGGAAACAAAAATCATAGCTCCTCCCCAATGGAGTCACCAATTTTTGTTACAGGTGAATTCTCCCACGAAAAAGTGGATTCCCTCTTGGTATCTAGACCCCTAAAACCAAGACAGAAAGAGTTCTATCATTGGTCATTGACATCCTTTTATATCTAATTAAGCAAATGAATGAAAAGGAAGAAGAAACATGTACCTTTTCAAATGACGTTTGTCCTCGCAAAATCCAATTTGAGCTTCAATCATAAGCTCCTCGATAGGTCCTGTAGCACAAACAAAGATACAACAAACTTCCTATTCTACTGAGATTAGCTCAAATACAGATCTATCTACTAGAGACAAGTTCATGTGAAACAAACATAAACTTGAAATAAACATACCAAGCATGTATATATGTTAATCAGAACAAATGAAGAGTTCCTACAATCCTCTGATGAAGGTGCAACAACTTCTTCCAACTCTCCTTGTCCAACCCCTTTGCTCAAGTAATCTACATTGATTATGCTTCAATGGAATCTCACTTATGGGATCATAAGTTTGGTGTAATTCTCAATCTCCATCTATGGTTTCACCATGAAGAGGCCTCCTTATATAGGCTTGGAGAGACCTAACCACTTGATAGATATTTGGGATAAGTTGAGGATTCATCTCCTTCAGCTGTGGATCTCCCCTAATATCATGCCTCAACCTCAGATTCAAATCCAACCACCTTCAGATATTGAGGGGATTCTTCCTTGATTTCCTCCAACAAACCAAATTTCACCCAAAAAAGGCCAACGCTCCCTCAAAAAGGGACACAAAGCATTGAAACGCTCCCCTAGAAGAGGGTACAGAGCTCCAACGCTCCTTGATAATATGTAGGGGAGAGCTCCCTTCCAAATTTGACTTTTGAGTGGCTTTTTCAGTGGAAAAAGGCTTGTACTCCTTGTCAATTGATTTCTCTTCTTCAAGACTAGTCTTTGGAGTGTCTTAAGTGTTTTTACGATGTCGTTAGAGAGACAACATAGCCAAGATAATGTTTGCGACACTTGCAACACTTGCGACCAATATGCGACACTTGCGATATTTGTAACGATGACACCGACCATCATTGCAATGAGTGATTTTGATGTGTAACATTTTCTAATCCATTAAATGGAGGAATACTGATTGAAGGAATCATGAAAGAATTGGGGAAGGAGTTCAAGATCATTTATCTATATGGGGTATATAGTGATAGGAAACCATTTTAAGAAGGCCCTTGGGATTCTATGGTGTTGCAAGGTAATAATGCTATTATAGGAGGGGACTTAAATTCAGCCCTAAATCTAAGAGAAATTTGGGATGAGATAGCAAGAGGAGATACCCTAGTTGACTTTTTTTCTCATTTTTTTTGAAGCTCACAATGGGGTAGATGTTGAAACAGTGAAATTGGTTCCAAAATGGAGGAATGGTAGGAGAGGTAGGAGCAATATATCGAAAATATTGGATATATTCATAATTGTAGACAAGTTGTTGTCAGAGTCATTCAGATTAAGGTATTGGGTAGGTTAAGGTGGTCTATCATACCACCTCCCTATTCTATTACAAATTTACTCAGAAAAAAAACAAGCCTCCAACCCCTTTTAAGTTTAATTATTTTTGGTTAGATGAGGAGGAGTTCAAAGGTGTAGTGGTTAGAAATTAGAGGTGTTATGATGGAAATGGTGGGGAATCATGTATGAAACAATTCGTTGATTATTTGAAAATATTTAAGGTGGAAGATGCAACTTGGGGTCTAATGTTTCTCAAAGGAATCATAATTGATTCGGAAAAACAACAAGCCTCCAATCCCTTTTATGTTTAATTATTCTTGGGTAGCTGATGAGGAGTTCAAATCCCATGTGGTTATAAATTGGAGGTGTTATTGTGGAAATAATGGGGAACCATCTATGAAACTATTAATTGATAATGTGAGAAGAGTTAAAGTGGAAGTTACAACTTGGGTAAAATCATTGCTCAAAGAAATCAGAAAAGGCTGAAATAAGTAGAAGAAGAAATTAAAATGTTATTTGATAATAATGTTGTTGGAGATTTTTGGGAAGAAGAATGTATTTGTCTTAAATATTGGAAGGAAACAATAAATCCTTACTGATCGAAGAAGTAATTGACTTAAGGATAAAAATTAGGGCCGCTTGACTCTCTGAGGGTGACAAGAATGCAATTTTTTTCATAAATATGTTATTCATAGAAGGAATATTAATAACATATAGGAGAAGTTATGAAAATCATCAGATTATTTCCAAGGATTATTGATGAGGAAAATAACATAGATATGGAGGTGGATATGTCCAAGGAGAATATTAAAGTAGTTTTAAGTTCTTTCAAAAAAGAAAATTTTCCTAGGCCCGATGGTTGGTTAGTGGAATTCTTTATTGGTTTTTATGATTTGGTGATAGAAGATATTTAAAGAATGGTAGAGGGATCCAAAAATTTAGGTAGAGTGTTGGGGGTTATTAACTCTACCTTCATAGCTCTAATTATTAAAAATCAATATCTAGGTTCTTTTGATGATTTTAGTCTAAATCATTATACAACTTGGTTTACAAATTGATATCCAAAATCATAGCCAACAAGTTAAAAGGGATATTGTCTGATGCAAATCTATAAAGAATAGTTTGGGTTTATTTTTAACAGAAAAATTCATGATGCAGTTGAATCGATTGAAGAAGATATCCACACAATAAAGACTCAGAAGTTACCAACAACAGTGATGAATTTGGACCTAGAAAATTCCTATGATAAGGAAAATTGGTTGTTCATTAGGCTATTGTCGTTAAAAATTGGAATGGTCCTTCATGGAGTTGAATGGATCATGAGGTTCCTATCATTAGCTTCATTTTTAGTTCTGATAAATGAATCTCCTACAATTTTTTTAATTCTACTATAGACTTGTGCCATGGATTTACCCTCTCTCTCTTCCTTTTCTTGTTGATATCAAAAGGCTTAATTATATTAGTTAACGATGCAAAAAATAGAGGGGTTCTAAAACGAGTAAAGATTTGTGTTTCAATGACTATATCTCATTTGTTGTTCGTTGATGACATTTTGATATTTGGGCATGGTTACTTAAGGGAGTTATGAAGTATAAGGCTACATGTATAGACATAAATATGAGGAAATCCTCATTTTTACTAAATGGGGTGTATGAAAATGTCAAAAATCAAATAGAAATTTCATTTCCAATGAATACGATGGAGTTAAACTAAGGAATTAAATATTTAGGTCTTAACCTAAATCTTAATAAGTATAGATATGGGGATTGAATGTGGCTATACAATAAAATTGAAGCAATGATTTCTTTATGGTGTAATAGATGGTTGTCCAGAGGAGGGAGAAAGTTTTTGGTCAAAACAATTTTAGAAAGAATCCTAGTATACTAGATGGACATATCACATATTCCAAAAGGATTTCTGACAAAAACTAGAAAGAGATATTTCATTTTTCTTTAGAGTTGTAAGAGGGAAAGGGAGGGAATACCCTTAGTAAAATGGAAGAAGGTGGAAAATATGAGAGAATCATGACGCCAGGGTTTAACAAACATTCATTTTTTTTAGTGTAGATCTTGTTGAAAAAAGTTTGTGGAGACTTATTTATAATGAAGGTATTTGGGGTGAGGTTATGAAAGGGAAATATTTGAGAAGAGTTTCTATTATACACTGGTTTGGGAAATAAGGAAGAATTCAAATAATGGTTCTATTGGTTGGAAAGATTTAGTAAATGTTTTTCCCTTAGTTGGGAAATGGTAAACCTGGAAAATTGGACGAGGGAATAATGTGAGAATAGGGAAATCCCCTTGGATTGGTTGCAAAGGAAATTTTAGATTATTGAAGGATTTAGTAGGAGACATTCATCTCTTAGGAATTTATTCCTTGGAAGATGCATAATCTAATATTGGTAGGAATGTGTGGTTTTAGGGATGGAATTTGGGAGAATAATTGGACGTATAGGAAGCAAAGTTGAGGAATGGATTTAGTATATAATAGGTTTATCAATTAATGCTATAAAAATTTTAGATTAGGAAGACTTGCTTATGTGGTCAAAAAATCAGGGGACATGTGAATACATTGTGATGTTGGGTTATAAGGAAAAAATGGAAGAAGAAGATTTTGAAGGAGAGAGATCTTGGTGGTGGTCCTTAGTCTAGAAGATTGAAGGGAATATGTCTCATTATGGGGATTTTTTAAGGGAATATGTTTCGTCCTCTTGTAATTTATTTTAAGGGAATATGTGTCATTATGGGGTTTTTTTTTTTTTTTGAAGGTTTTGTTTTGTCTATGATAGAAACATAGTTATTATGTAGCTAGCATGGCTAGTTTATATTTTTTTTTAAATTGAAAATGAAAAGGTTTATTTTAATGAGCTTGAAAGACTATCGATTAGTAAAGATGGATGATAGAGAGTCAGGGTAAAATTTCAATTCTCAAGATTGTATTTTTTGTTATGAGTCTGTGAAGGCTATAGGATGTATATTTTGATTTTAGCTTAGAAATATTGAATATAATGCTTTTTTTCTTGAAAAAAATGAAATTGAGGCATCGAAACTTTGAATTCCAAGGATGAAGACTTTCCTCTTAAAACTAAGACATGAAATTATAAGGAATTATGGAAACAATTGAAACTTCATATCATAAGGGATTCATATAATCCAAGCACATGCATACAATGTAAAACTGCAACAATCACACATAGAGAAAGATAGCTTGCAGCCATGTATAACAACAACCACATTTTATTTCATCAATTCTAACCATTTGCTCTCTATAAATGATTCTTACAATAAGACAAAAAATACCTCTTCTTATTACAAGAGAGATTTATTTATACCTTAGCTCGGTGACTTTTGGCCTTCAAGATTCCCTAACTCTTGATCTACCTGGTGATTTTTCACCCCCCCTAAAAGTTTCAAACCCATCCTAGGAATTTGTCTTATTCTATTTTGTCACTTTCTAATTGGAAAGTATCATTCAATCTCTTACATAGTTGTTAATTAGATAATCATTTTTATTGAATGTATCCATTCCTGAGAAGAAGTCATAATCCACCATGGGTTTAACATTGCTGAATATTAAAAATAGTTTGGTTATTCTTCTATTCATATAGGTGGTTTCATTTTCAAGGAAAGATTGATCTTTCATCAACTTCATCACACAATGTCAAATTTCTTGCACACTCATACTATCTACACATGCTTCCCAACAAACCTCACATTAAATATGGTGGTGATTAAATCTTGGAGCTCATTGATGGATGCATTGTCAACCTTCTCTTGCGAACTTGGGAGGAGATAAAATTTTTAACCATGTTTCTTGCATGCATTATATTTTCCACATACTCATTTCTCAACCCTTTCATTTTCTCACACACCTTATAAATATTCTTTTCCTAGTAAGAAAATCTACCCTACATGTTGCTATATTTTCCTTATTTACAGAGCATTCATGTTACTTGTGTTATTTTACTTTATTACCATTAACACACACACACACACACACACACACACACACACACACACACACACACACACACATATCATGTATTGAGCAATAATAACATAAATAACACAAGATATTTATCCTGGGAAAACCCCAAATGGGGGAAAAACCCAACAACCTTTCTTAGATAGATTCTATTAACAAAGAAATTCCAAACAGATAAACCATAGCACAAAGGCTAGCTCAACCAAAAACACCACCACAACTGCAGCAACAACACCATACCAAGGTAGCACACCTCCTTAAGGAGTAGCACACAAGAAAGAGATACCAAAAGGTTGAACAAGAATAAACTGTGCAGTTGCAACTACTGCATCACCTTCTCCAAACTTGCGCCTTGCTTCTAGGTGGATGAGAGAGTGTGAGTGAGTGAAAAAATGAGCCAAGACATCCTCTATTTATAGTCTTCCTAGACACCAAAGTGGGTTGAATTCTTCTCTAGAAAGGTGCCACTTCATTATTTTAATTATTCTAGGTCGACTTCTCTTCTAGGGTGTTTCAACATCTGTCCAATAGATCTCTTGCTTCCAGAATATTCTCTGCATCTAAGAAAGTTCATCTAGGAGGGAAATATCCTCCACTAGCTATCAAAAATCAACACTCCCTCTTATTGAGGGGGGTATATTTCATGATGTATTCATCTAGTAGTCCACTAACTACTCTGTAATCAGCTGGCAGCACACAACTACCACAATTCCATTGACAGCTTGAATCGTCTATCACAGCCCCTGCAATCAAGTAGCACTCAACTACTCCCAATGTGAACTGGTAGTCTCCATGGCAATTAGATAGTAGCACACAACTACTACAATGCCATCAAGAAGAATATGATTGTGTTTATCCATAGTAATACACAACTACTATCTAGAGACACAACATCTCTCTCCTGCAATCAATTGATTTCTACACAAGCTATCACCATGTAGTGTAACAATCTCTATTATTATGTAGCAATAAACTAGTAGCACACAACCACTACAATATGCCATCAACCATAATCATAGTCTGCCATGATCTCCATGACTATGAAACAATCAACTAGTAGCACAGAGCTACTACAATTCCATCAACCATAGTCATGATCCAAATGACTATGCAACAATAATTTAGTAGCACATAGCTACTACAATGCCATCAACCATAGTCATCCATATGACTATGAAACAATTAGCTATTAGCACACAACTACTACAATGCAATCAACCATAGTCATACCTATGATTATGCAACAATCAACTAATAACACATAATCACTACAATATGCCATCAACCATAATCATAGTCGATGTCTCTATAACTATGCAACAATCAACTAGTAGCACAAAACTACTACAATATTCCATCAACCATAGTTATAGTCTCATCCAATAGCACGAAGATATTCCCATATTCCTCATGACTATGCGTGTGATGTTTCTTCTCTCATCAGGTTCAACAGTGCATTATCCCCTCAGTCACCTCACATGACTGATCTAGAAACCCTTGGCCAGAGGGGTTAGCTAGCATGAGAAGAAACAACACACCTCCCTCTCAATAAGGGTGGACCTTATGCATCACGCTAAGCTTGTCTTTGTATCACCTTGAGTCTTTTTCACTCCTATTCAAATCAAAATGACTAATAGGAGAAAGAATACGCCTGGGCCATTCATCACTAGCCAAATCAACATGGATAATCCTGTGAGTGAATGTATCATTTTCCCTTGGTCAAATCAACATGACCAATCTGGGAGAATTTCTGCCCAATTCTACTCATCTGTCCATCTCCTTGGATAAAATATTGGTGAGAATGTCTGCAATCTACTCATCTGTGGATGTGTACTGGAGCTTCATTTCTCCCTTCTGCATCATGTCTCGGATGAAGTCCTACAAGAAACTTTTGAATCCACACTACTTCACGACTTGCCATAGTGGCTGCGATATACTTTGCCTCTGTTGTACCAAGTGCCACTGATGTCTTCTTCCTTCTTAACCATGATATCATAATTGATCCCAGACTAAAGAAACATACAAAAGTACTCTTTCAATCCACTTCACTCCCTACCTAGTCAGAGCCTGTATATCCTTGTAGGTTCACATCTCAACCCAAGACATATCTCAATCCATATACAATCGTACCACGTAGGTACCTCAACATATGTTTTGCTTCCATCCAATGTACATGTCTAGGTTCAACCATGTACTGACTCAAGGCATTCACTGCAAATCATATGTTCACCCTGGTGTTAACCAAGTTCTTCAAGGATCCAATCAAATTTATGTCCATCGTGGGATCCACCAAATCTAAAGATGAATCAATTGGTAGATTCATATTCATCGTCATGGGTGTAGCCATGGAATTGCAGTCCATCATCCTGAATCTCTACAGGATATCAACAATATATTTTCCTTGGTTAAGGAAAATCTCATCTGATCTTTGCCACACCTCCAATCCCATGAAGTAATGCATCAGTCCTATATCCTTCATATTCAATTATGAAATGAGCTCCCTCTTGCATCCAACTATGAGCTTCTCATCTCCTGTCAGAAATAGGTCATCCACATATAGGGTCAATGGGAAACCATCCCCCATCTCATTAAATAACTGTCTGATATGGAATATCATGCCTTGGGTACCTGTTTTGGCTTGTACAAATCCTTCTTCAATCTATAGACATGAGACTCCTTCTCATGTATCTTGTGGCTTCTCTATGTACACTTCTTATGGCTACTGGAGCAAGTGTCTCATCATAATATTCTCCCTCTCGTTGGGAGAATCCTCAGGCCACAAATCAAGATTTGTACATCTCTATGCTTCCATCTACAACATTCTTGATCTACTGAGTTCCCTTCTTGTCTCGGAACCAAGGCAAAAAATCCATATCCCAGTCCTTCTGAATGGATTCCTTCTCTATCAATGAAATGAGGGAATCCTCCCAGTAGGTCTCATATCTCCTCCAATCCTCTGAAGCTTCGATCTAGACTCCTCAACCCATGACATATGTTTGTTAGTCCTTGAAGACATCTCTCTTTTCCATATGAATATGCGGAGGAATAATTTTTGAATGAAATTCTCTAATCCATCTATATAATCTTCAGAGCCATCTGGTCCTCTTCATGATATGGCTCATCAATGCCATATATCTTTACTATCCCTTTTGCAAAGTATCACGGGACCGTGCTGGTCTCTCCTGGTGACTGCAACGATTTATGGGTAGGCCCTTCTAGCTCTATGGACTCTTCCCGATGATCTAAAGAGTGATCAACTGAACTAGAGGGATCTATATAGTCATCTTTAGATCCTTCTTCTCCTTACAATCGATATCCATATGAGATACTCTGTATATGAAAAAGTACCCTTCTTTCCAGAAGGTTCTAACTTCATCCTCCTTCCTTTGTGACATGGTTATGTATGGTCATGTACATAGATCTATGTTTGGATAGTATGCTACATGTTTCCTCTTGCAACCATCATTATATCTCCCTCTCAAAGCTATCACTTGTGACCTACCAGGAACAAGAGTAACAACAAGAGAAAACAATAGACAAGACTAACATTCTTATAATAATAAAATAAGAATGGGAACAATCGTCATAGTAGCTCCTTCTTAGAGTTATCACTTGTATGAAATGAGAATCAATGCAATAATAATAATAACACTTTTCGACACTCTTCCAATGTTGTGACCAATCATTCTTCCATGGTAACCTACCCAGAACAAGAAACAAAAGACAACAACACTTTTTAGAAGAGATCATTTTCATTTTTCAAACAAGTGCATCATTAATATTGAAGAATGAGCATTTGCTGATATGAAAATCATACCAATAATATTCAAGTGTTATTAAACATTTGATAACAATATCAATAATATAACTCTAAAGACTATTATTCTAATTACAACACTTACTTAAGCTGCAACAATATAAAATATAAAACCTGATATGCAAAACTAGAATCTTGTTGTTGTTGACCTATTTGAGTTGTTATATATGGTAGGAGACATCATCAGTGTTGCATCAAACTCTTTGGTTTCCTCTAAGTGCACTAGATCTAAGATCCTTAATCGAGGCTGTCAAGATCCTCTTGGCCTTGACCTTATTCTTCCTGAAATTTTCTTTGGCATATTATTCTTCTAGTTATGGAAGTATCTACTTGACATGATATAATAGATATTTATATTATATAATTCTTCTAGTATTTTAATTTATATGCTCCATCCAATCTATCTTCAACACTCATGCTCGTTAATATTTTTTGCTGGTAGAAACCCTAGTCTTAAAAAACCTCAATTTTTCAAAATTCACCAAATTGCTCGTTTAAGGTTTCAGGGGGTGCGCTAGGGTAGGGCGCATTATTCTGTGAAATAATTATCACCAAATTCCTTGGGATAGTGCTCAACGATCTTGACAAAGTATTGCAGCTGCAAGGTGTTGTTGCAATGATCTTCCTTCCATTGGTCAAACTGTTCTGAAGGTAACCAACTCTGATCCCATGTTAGATTTTCCTTCTTTATAGAGAATTAGTGTTACTTGTGTTCTTTCACTTTATTACCATTACCATATATATATATCATGTACTGGGCAACAAAAACATAAACAAGAGACAAAAAGAACACAAGAGATTTATCCTGGGAAAACTCTAAATGGGGGAAAACCCAACAACCTTTCTTAGATAGATTCCATTAACAAATAAAGTCCAAATAAATAAACCCTAGCAAAAAGGATAGCTCAACTAGAAACACCACCATAGAGACAACAACAACACCATACCAAGGTAGCGCACCTCCTCAAGGAGTAACGCACAAGAGAGAGATACCAAAAGACTGAACAAGAATAAACTGTGTAGCTGCAGCTACTGCGTCACCTTCTCCAAACTTGTGCCTTGCTTCTGGCTGGATGAGAGAGTGTTATTGAGTGAAAAAATGAGCCAAGACATCCTTTATTTATCGTCTTCCTGGGCGCCAGAATGGGTTGAATTCTTCTACGGAAAGGTGCCACTTCATTATTTTAATTCTTCCAAGACGAATTCTCTTCTGGGGTGTTTCAAAATCTATCCAATGGATCTCTTTCTTCTGGAATCTTATTTGCATCTAAGAAAGGTCATCTAGGAGGTAAGTATCCTCCCGTAGCTACCAAAGATCAACACATGTTAGTAATCTTGAAAGGATGCAGGTTGAGATTATGTTTGGAAACAAAGCATGTTTTTCTTGCCAATCCATGCATTGCTATATATGAATCTTGAAATTTATTAGCTCCTCCATTTTCCACTCTATGGTCATGTTAAATTCAATCAAGGCACTTTGCATGTTAAATGTAAGATTCAGTTCTAATATGAACTTGACCACCATATTAGACACTACTCTACACACACACACATGATACCACAATGTCAAACTCCATCTTACAAGTGGATTCACTCTCTACCACTTGGATATATTCCACAAGAGTAGTATTTTCACAGTCCTTGGATGCCATTTCCGCAAGCATTGTTTTCATCTTATCCTTGTTCATCTATGTGAAATCCAGTTGTGGCTTGACAACCATGAGTGGAGAAGTCTCCATTCATGTAAATATTCTCACTTGAGATGATGTCTATAGGATACTCTCAACTTTGTTTTCACTTGCAACAAGTCTTCTTCAATACTTGTACCTTAGTATTGAAAATAAGTCTCAAGATTTGACTCGAGTCCCTCTACATATTTAGTTAACATGACCAAATATTACAGGAACTAAGGTGTGAAGTCACTTGTTGGTTTACATCACTTTTTCCATTTTCTTACTTCCATGGTTCAATTTTTTTCATCTTTTCTTAGTTACCCAGGATAGTAGTTAGTTATGATTCCTCAATATCAAATTCTAATAAACCACAACCTCCTTTTGGAACTGTTATCACCATAACGATTTTCATATCAGTATCCAAATTTTGGAAATTTTGCGAAATGCTATATCACTGTGGAAGTATGATAGTTTGGGGGGTTGGGATATATCCAATGACATATAGAAAAATATAGAGGAGACACAAAATGTATAACTTGGAGGACCGTCGATCTTAAAGAAGCCCAGATCAACGATTAAGGCACATATCGGAGAATGAAGCAGAGAGAAAGATAATTATTTGAAGGCGGGTCGGGGAAACCATTATGGTTTCGTTCATGGATGCGTGGCGACACCAAAGGTACGTCGGGGTGAAAATAGGTCTACTCAAAACCATTTTTTCCAACCCCCAATATCGAAAGTTGATGGTGTTATCACCTGCTGACTTGCATTTTATTTTTCCAAAGCATCTTGTCCTTGTGTTATTTTTCCACTCAGATTTTATAAAATTTTCACTAGCTCCGTCAAGCTCCCATCACCTAAATCCTTCTCCCAATGCGATCATCTAAAACAATCATGTACTCCACGAGTTAAAAGTTGGAAAATATCCCAAGCTTATACCTAGCCTTAATTCTTATCTAAATCCCTTAGTTCCATCACTTCATTCATTTTTACCCTTATTTTTGTATTCCCGTTGAAAATAAAAATTATTCCTTTTATTAAGCACCCTTATCCTATCCAAAAAGTCACGTGTTAAGCCTCATATGCCCAAAGTCCTTCGAAAATAGAAAAAACGTTTTTTTTTTTTTATTATTAATATAAATATTTTATTATTTATATAAATATTTAATCAAATATTTAATTTACGGAATCACGTCAAATCATGGGCATGAATCTCAATTTATAATGTGGAAAATTCAAAGGTTGGATGGAGGGCGCACATGCATATCGGGGATTTAAGTAGCGTGGAGGTTAATTTTGTGAAGGTGGGCTGGGAAATACTACCGTGGATTCTTTAGTGGACACTTGTTTTTACGTGAAGCACATCGGAGGAAAAGAAGTTTAAAACCACTCGAGCCAAATCCTGATGTAATAAATGCAAACATTTATCATATGTTTTATGTGCGGCATTTTTCCAGGAGTACGTTTCAATAATGATTATGGGATTTCCAATAAAAGAAATTCTTCCTCACGGTGAAATTGTTTTACAGAGGTAAAATTCACGTTTTACAAATTAAAGACATTAATGCGTATTTCCATGCAAAAGACTTAAATGGGAAGATGCACGTGAACAAAGAATTAGATAATTCTTTATCCAAATATTTATAGGAGTAAAAGAATAAGATAAAAGGTATTTTACCAAAGACAGTAAACTAGAAAAAACACACAGTAAATGTTTTTACACGGTGAAACGGTAAATTGGAAAAACATTACATAGTAAATATTTTTTACAGGGAAATGGTAACAGTAAATGTTTTTTACAATGAAATGGTGAATTGGGCAACCAAGACTTGGTTTTAAAAACCATGGGCATGAATTGAATTATGGAAATATCATTATACATAATAGAAAAATATTTGGGAATTATTTTTATTTCAAATATATTATTCCCAAATATTTAATGAGAATATCGATAAATGCAATTATATTTGAAAGAGTATGAGTTACATTTCAAAGAGAATGTGGTAGAGGAAGGAGCTGGAGCATCAGAGGAATCTGCAGGGATCATGAAACGTTTTTATGAAAACTATCATTTGTAATCATTGTAGAAGTTGAACCATTTCATTTCAGTTATTGTAATCAGTTACACACTAAAGGAACTCGAATTGTATAAGTATTAGAGGTTCTGAGTGTATTAAGGGTGGGCAGAAGTGCAAGGGTACAATTCTGGTGGTTCTGGACTCTATTGTAATTTTTCTGGGACTGAATTGAATACATATGCAGAAGCATTTTGAACTGTTTATGAAAAGATTCTAATGGCTATGATATGAGTTTTGTATTCCCTCATTGTATGTATTTCCTGTGCTTATTTAATTCCATTTACACTGTCTTTTGTTTAAATTGGAGAGTTAAAGGCCCATAATTCGTCTTGTGACACTCTCGGCTTAAGCAATTTAAACTGTGTATGTTTCTTCTTAGCTAATTCATAATTCATTTCCGTAATTCTCTGATGCATTTATTTGTTTCCTCTTTCCTCTTACCACTCTGATTTATTTTAAGTTACAACTTATATTCATTGCCTCATTTAGCCTTTATCCTCTGGAGAGTTCTATCGGTTGATCATTGTTTTCATTCAATTTCAGAATTTTGACTCCATAGCCCTGTGTGTCCCTCCTCTTCTTGGCCAGCAAAATTTATAAAACCCCCCCAAAACAAACCAAATCTAACCACAGATTTCCATAGATATATCAAGTGACACGAGAGATCCCTCTCCGAGTTGAGTAGGCTAGTGCCTTAGCTCTAAAGTTGGTTGAAACAGTTACCTCTGTCGTTTGTCTATTCAGCCGGACATAATTTATAGAGTGCTAACATTTTGGCGTCGTTGCCGGGGACGAAATTGAAAAATTTTCCCTGGGAAGAACGACATGGTTGAGTTCTAAGGTCTGAGAGAAATAGACACTTAGGCACATATTGGCTGTATTCCTGCTCTGGAGACTCCACACATCATAAAATCAGTTTGAAGGTGATTCCACTGGTAGAAGAATCCAGAAATTTATGTTTTCACTAGCGACTCCACTCTCAATGCAGAATCCATGTTCCAAAACATCGTTGGCAACTCCACTGACTGAATATGAGTTCAATATCCACAAGGTATGCTCCAATGAATCGATCTCATATTCCTGGATTTCCAAATCGTATTCCTCATATAAATTGGCAAAACTATTTGCCTAAATTCGAAGATGGGAAAGGAAATGATGTTGCCTTGGACTTGATTAGATTTCACATGCACATATGTAAATTGGGGGTTGAATTTCATGAGGATTGTTTGATGAAAATGTTTATGGCTACTTTAGAGGGGAAAGCAATATTATGGTATGAAGGTTTAAAACCAGGCAGCTTATACTCTCTTAAAGATTTCCATATAACATTCTTTAAGCATTATGGAGAATCTAATCCTTCATCCTTGGTGTTTGAAGATTGTTGTGAGTTTTGTGAACATTTCATTAAGTATCTTAAAAATGTT